>JAECUM010038054.1:4151-32221 GCA_016617855.1 Megalonaias nervosa
CATACCAAAGACTTACAAAAATGGTACTAACAGCTGCTCGCTTAGCGCTCAGCATTAAGAGGTTAGTGTTAGGACTGGTCGGCCTGCTGTCAGGATAATGTGACTGGGTGGGACATCATGCTACATGTCTGCGGCATGATGCCCCAGTGCTAGACATCACTATAAACTGCCACACTGCAGACATCGTAGTGATATGACTGAAAAATTGTTAAAGCTACGTTAAAAATCCAAATCACATCCTGCACGATTATTTGAATGATTATTTTAATTATGCATCACTGATTTAATGATGATTTACTTTGCTGATTAAATTATGAATCGTACTAATTGCTGATGTTGTCGTTGATGTAATTCTTTAAAAGGGTCCTCCTCAAATATCTGAGACTAATCTCTAGTTGTTGTGGTTGCTCAAGTTCTCGCAGACTATTTTTTAGTCCTTGCTGTTGTTTAAGATCCAGCTGTTCATATTCTTGCTGCTGTAGTTCAATTTACAGCTATTCATATTTTTGATGTAGTAGTTCATGTTCCAGCTGTAATATTTCTGCTGTTGTGGTTAAAGATCCAGCCTTCCATATTCTTGCCGCTATAGTTCAAGTTGCAGCTGTTTATATTTTTGCTGCTGTAATTAAAGTTTCAGCTGTTCTTATTTTTTTCTGCTGTAGTTTAAGGTCAAGCTGTTCATATTTGTGTATCTGTAATCTGTTCATATCCTTGTTACTGTGGTTTAAGTTCCATCGGTTCATATTCTTGCTGTTGTTGTTCAAGTTGCAGCTGTTGATATTATTGCTACTGTAGTTAACGTTCCAGATGTTCAGATTTTTTTCTGATGTGGTTTAAGATCCAGATGTTCATATTGGTAGTATGTAAAAATAGGTTCCGAATACCGGTTACTTAAACGTTAATGGTATGCATGAGTTCAAGAAGACATTCTCTGGTGATGCAGCATGTGCTGTGTTTCATGTTAAGGTCCCTATCGTAGATGATGTGAAGCGTGTTGTGATCGTACGAATCTTTTTGTTGCTAAGCTGTAAGTAATACCTTGGTGAGCGTTAATTCCACCGTGATGTCAATGTTGAACAGGTACGGCGTCCATGACGTCCCGCTGTGCATCAGGATTGCGATAATTTTAACAGTCGTCTAAAGTACTCTGTTCAAATTTAAGATACACAACGCATGAGATCTGAATCATAGGTGATTCTAACGATGCCATGATCTTCTTCTTGTTGCTGCTCTCGTGCTAAAAAAAAATTACAGCGCGCTATGCCTACTGCTTTTGTCGCGACGAGTTCTAAAGTTACAGGCACGTTATTTCTGAAACCGTAACGGCAACTTCGTCCAGCGACTCTGGGCTGTGCTAGATCACATTTGTAATGAATACGTCCTCGGACATTTTTTTTATATTCGAGATTACTATTAAAATAACCATAATGGATTTGCATCAACAACTAAGTGACTTTATTTCACGGTACCGTATCAAGCAAGAATCCGAGGTGTGGTATGATTTAATGGAGACGGCTATCGGATGGTCTAAACTGACTATAGTCATAGGCTGCTGTCCTTGTGGCGATATCGATTCCATTGTGGCTAAAAAAGTATCCTCTCCCGGTGGTAAAATTGTATCGATGACGCTGCCGTGCCTGTGGGATCTTTGTTTGAGCGTGCATTACGACGCTAAACGGAACAATTATTATACGGTAAAATCGTAGGCGATGATATTTGCATCGACGACTTTATCCCGGGTTTCCGATATTCCCCTGACGGATACATTGTGACGAACCATACAATTATATTGCTGACATTCAAATACCCGTTTGTGAGACGTGTATGGAACCTGCTTGATTACTATTATCCGCAGGTGTTATCGGGTTTAACGTTTTGCCTACAGCTTCCCAAGGCTTACTGCTGGACGCGGTTTTCCAAAAGTGCTCTTATCGCCACCTTGATTTTACGCCGCGTTGCGATAAAAAATTCCATAATCGCGATTTTGGCTGGTACAAGGATACCCTCATGGTGGTCGGTTTTTTGAGGATCACGACGACCTGGCTGATTTTATCAGCATAAAAACAATTGCTGTCGCGACTATGGTGGTACTACAAGAAGTTATGGCCCTGCTCAGCCTGTGATTGCCACAAATTTCGAAACCTGTGATTACAAGCTGCCAAAACGATTGGAAGTATTCTCATTTGCATAAAATTCGTTTCTTCTTTTGTTGGGCCTGAAAATTTTCTGTTATAGTCTTTTTTTCAAATCGGTTCATGGCCATCAGAATCAAATCCATCATGATCTCACCTACCGTTTTTAGTTCTTGGATCAGGATGGGCATGGCATATTTGGCCCCGCTCAAATACGACATGATTTTGTAGAGCACTTTCGGGCAGGCACTATCTTAGTTGGCTTCCAGCTTTGGTTCTCTCCTTTTAAGCATCGATTGTAAAGTTAATCCACACCCGGATAAAATCAACATTAACGGATTGACCGTACACGATGCTGGCAACTGTCACCGCGATTGGAACCACTGTCATGATCGTCAAAACACATTTAAAATACCTATACACGTAGACTTGACGGTGGTAATAGCAGTAATAGGATTCCAGTACGTGCCTGTCTTCCGGTGGCAGATGTTTGTCGATGCGATTAAAATCCATCACAGTTCTCGCCATCTTATACTAAACTCTGGAATAACACCTCCAGTTCCAACAGATGTTACCTCAGGAATCTCATGTACTTTTCCACACTAAACTTTCGATTGCCGATATCAGTTGATATTCCGATTTTGTCTGTTGAATCATGCACACGAAAATATAGCCATGAATGTGTTACTTTTTAACGGATTGAGCTTGACGCGATCGTCCATCGTAGGTTAATGGTCTCTAAATAGCTGTAAGCCGCCAAAGTATTCCTAACATGAGCTGCGGTGTAGAGATTATGGTGGTACCTATAAAGGTAATAAAACGCCAAGGCGATTCTTTCCAAGCTGAGGTTACTTTTTTGTACTCCATTATTTCACGAACAAGGGTATCAGCGATCTCCTGATGCGACCAAGCAATAATTGTGTATTTAGAATCGTCAAGTTTTCCTTTAGAAATTTTCTCTTGCATGTCAGGTTCTTCTGCGGGTGGATCAGTGAAATTTCATTTAGGAATCGTATTCTCATACCTAAATGCGGTTGCGAATTTAGCTTCGAATGCAGGATGGGACTGGTTAAGAATTTCCAGATAATGATACGCTGTCGCGACCAGGTCCAAATCGATTTTCCCATGTTCGCTGTATATGATCACGTATACTAACGCCTCCATGGCTTTATATTCAAAACCAGGTCCGGCCCGTTCTCTTCAGGAGTGTTATAGGGTTTCTTGGATTTATCGGGCAGCGCATGATTTCCATGATGGTGCGTATATCGTCGTAGTAGAATCCGGTCTCCTCGTAACATGTTTGCTTCGCCTAGGTTTTTTTAAAATTATATCTGGCCACATGCATTCGTGTTCGTCCCGGTGTTGTTATCAACCTCAGCTTTTATACCACGCCGCCGTATTTTTCCCGTGGTCTCGCTGGCTTCGACGATCGCGTGATCTAACTCGGCTGTGATACAATTAATGATGTCCTCGATTTCCTTGGTCAACACACTGGATTACCTGTCGTTACAGAACGTTGCAAGGCGTTCCGTCTGTCGAGAGCTTTGTGCAGATGAGTTTCCCTGAGTTCTACCACAGCCACGACATTTTTAGCCAATGGTCTGTAATCAACGGAGAAAAATTTGGCTTAATCATTTTTAAGTACTTTCCGCGTCTGTTTTAATTTTCGTTTCGTGTCATAAGCAGTTATGGCCTTTTCATCGGCATATTCTTCTGCATGTTCTGGCAAAAACAGTAGTCCTCAAGACATCGCGAACTATGACTACAATACCGGTCATTATGTTTATTACTGTTAGAATCATACAATATCGTCCACAACTGGAAATAACCGAGCCCGAGATTCGATGGCTCCGCCGTGGCACAATAAATCCTATACATTCTGTATTTCAACTATGTCTCTGTCAACGTGAATTCTTGGAGGGTGTTTCTGATAGATATTTTTAAGTTGGCGTCCATCCACGTACAGTTTATTATTGAAGTCAAATCCGTGGATGGTCGTCGACCACATGAAAATTTTATTGTAATACATGTTGAGATCCCCGGTTATCGACCCACCGTCACTTGTTTGTAACTCACCGCCTGGTCCTGCGCTGCCATCCCCGTGGTAGGTAATCCGGTAATAATATGCCCACTCTATGGAGATTTCCCGTCATGATGTTTCCGGATATTTTAAGCGCGTTATTTGTGACACGTTTGTAACTTGTCACGTAGCTATCCAGCAACGCCGTTGTAGTATCCACGTTGACAATGAGATGCCCGTCCACGTACCAGCCTTGCTGAGAGCGTGATCTTTGAGATTTTTGTAGCTCAACGACTGAAATTCATCAAGCGGATCTGGCCCCTGGTACAACTCGAGTATTTTTTTATTTTGCATGGACAGCGCCTGCGTCATCTTGACGTAGTAGTTATGACTTCTAATACTTCCCTGAATTTCAGCACGTTCATCCGGAAACATTCTGGGGCATTGAGGGTGATAGAATGATACTCTGGATTGAGTTCCGGTGTTAATTTCCTGTGCAGGCATAATCTAGACTGCACTGTGCTGAAACCTAATACGAAAATGCAGTCCGCATTGAAATGAGAGACGTCTCCGACTTGCCGCATCGAGGGTGCACTGCTAGTGACTGGAAGCCGATTCCAATAATGATTTCCCCTGTGGTGATATATTTTAGAGTGAATGAGTTTTGCAACTGCGATTGGCTGACCACCTGGGATTCGACAACACCGTCCACGAGCGGATCAATGGTCAGCCCGTATAAAAGACGCCCTCCCATATTTAGGTTTTCTGTTATGCTTCCTCCAGTCAGAGACAATTTAGTTTGGTATAATCGCAACACCTGCGACCACAGCGTGGCATTATCCTTCAGGGGCGGCTAACTCAAATCCTCACACTGAACGAAGTGTAGGATATGATTAATACACAAAAATGAACATCATTAATTTTAATACCAAACGAAGCAAAAACCCCACAAGCATAATGTTTTGATGCCAGATTGTCGTGGGTCCAAAGGGTCGCGGAAAAACTAATTTGCTGATAAATTTGAAGTAGCATAACATTAGCATTACTGTAACATAACTGTAGCATTATGACTGTGTGGTGATATACACGCTGAATCCTCATCAGGAAAAATATAGAACGGTTTCCGTGTTTAACGAATCATTTTATATACCTCTGTCGGTATGGAAACATGTCGTTTGAGAAGATCACCTCTAAGCTCCAGAGAGATTACGTTCTGAAACAATTTGCCGAGCAACGTGCGGAGTTACGTCAACAGGTCTTCAAGGTAAAGTGGGCAAATAGGCATTTCAGCGTGATTGCGCCCAGGAATGATTCAAGCCCGTGTTAGCCGTGTTGGACCAATCGAGGACGGCTCACGATCTAAAACAGGACAAATTGTTGGATGCGCTCACAACTACAGGGTGGGCACAGCAAGAGGCGCAGGATCAATTAGTTAAACAATCTGGCTCGCCTGAAGAAGATGCACTGCGTTATTCGCCAGGACCGAGGGTTTAGTATTAGCTTAAGCCTAGAAAGAAGAGCAGGAGAGAAATTTAGAATTAATGCGACAGGAGAAATAAATATTGGAAAAGCGCGCGAGGGAGCATTTGGCTAAACAAAAGGTTGCCGAGGCTCTTATGAAAGTAGCTAAAGAGCAAGAAGAGCGCATCCGACCAGTTTTTTGCTGAGATGAAGTATTTACCCCTAATACAACCAAAACATGGCTAGAAGTGCCCACCATGATATACATTTTGGCGCGTCCAAGCCTAAACCGCCAAGAGGAATACAACAACGAGCTGTCAGCGTGTGAGATTTTAGGTAAAGTAAACGATATCTAAGGCAAAGTGATTGCTAATCTGCCAGATGCTGAAAAGAAAAAGTAAATGAACGGCATGCAAAATAAATTAAATCTCCAACTGCGCGATATCCAGAGCAATAGAGAGCAAGTGTACAAGGCCGGTACACACCTCCTGCCGTGACTAGTTTCAAGCGTGAGCCGGCTGGTTTTTTTCACTAGTGCAAAGGCACCCAAATCGCCAGCGACAACGTCGCCAGTGTTGCCTGCAACACTAAGGAATAATTTCTTCTAAACAGCAATGGTGTGTACGAAGGGGACCTCCCGATTAACATCTCCGACGTGAGCAGTTAACGGAGTGGTCTCGAGCGCGATTTATTCCAGAGCGATCAATGTGCCTCCAGGATAATTAATGCAAATCCATCTTAATCCTATATATTTACTATTCCATCGTGAACACGTACGCGATTTCGGAAATCACAATGTGGCTCACGGATCAATCCGAAAACTCCGTGAATAACGACAACGAAAGGATCACGTAATACCTGCATGTGCTGCGTAAGACGTAAACGTGTCACCGACTGTGTCGCCAGAACATAAGCAGGTAAAGGTATAACACATGAGACGACCACGCACAGAACGCATTAAAATCTTCGATGGCTTTTTATCAAAGTTATTTTCTTCGATTCGATCAACGTTCCCTGAGATTTCCTCTAAATCCGCTGCAGCTGTGGGGACAGCGGCGGACTCTTCTGCTGGTGCTGCAGCAATACAGAAAATTGTGAGTAAAATTTCTGGCACACCGTCGCCTCCAGTGGCGTTAGCGACTTTGTCGCCGCAAGCGTCTCTGACGCTAGTGACGTCGGTGTTGTCTGCAACACTAACGCCGACGTCAACTTTGTCGCATTAGGCCCAGAATGCCCTTGGAATAAAACGCAGAAAAATTAAGTAGAACTCTCACTCCACAGTCCGAGAAGATTTTGTCTGAGCTGGAGATGAAAGTGATGACAGGATATGGCCTGAAACGATTATGGTAAATGTGATTTTTAATGGTAGCACCATAGTATAAAAACCACGTTTCCGAGTTTTACTCCTGGTTACTTAAAACTAGGAAGCACGCTAGTCGATGACTCCACTACGGAATACGAGTATGCAGAATACCAGGACTCGAATATCACTAATCTCAATGCAACTATATACCGAAAATTCGAGACGCGAGACGAAGATTTGTATTTGCTCCCGCTCAAAACTTCTTTAGAGGTTCGCGGGAAAATCCAGACGACTGCGCGCCCCAGGAAATTGTGCCGCCGACGACCATATCACGCAGCAAAAAAAACGAGTGGTCGTTGTTCAAGTCGGCGCAGTACCAGTTGAATAACCAGACCGCGGAAGAGATGAACGGATACCTCCCCCAAGGCTAGTAGTATTCTCAATTTGGTTATGGTGCAGTCGTGCGCTACCAACATGTGGTGGTTCAAGGATAAAGCGCTGGCGGAGCTGTCAACACCGAGTTTCTCTCCGCTACCAATCTCATCCCGGTAGCCACTGTGGATAATGCCGATCCAGTGACAAGACAAATTTTCAGGAATCGTTTTTCATTTGCGAGACAGGTGGGTTACAACTTCAAGGTTTTCCTTCCGACGCGACCTCACTGCCGAATATCGTGAAATCTGCATGATGATTCCACTGAGTTCTATTTCTTGGAGTGTGCTGCGATATCAATAACGTGTTCATGGAGTTAAACACACGCTGATTCTCGACCAGGATCCGCCTACGCAGTACATATTTAGGACTGCTGAACCAGATGATGGCCAGTTTATCATGACGTGGTTATCGCTGTAGGAACAAAAAATCACTCTATCTGTCATGCGGCGCTCAAATTAGAATCGATGCTGGCTAAATTTGCCAAGAAACGTTACTTTGAGCAACACCCGATTTATATGCAACAGTTTGCCGGAGCTCATACCACAATGTCATGGCGAGTTGCTACTAACAGTGGCTGAGAACTTCCTCGGCACGTGTTCGTAGCGTTTTAGTTAGCGGCACGGCGTGCAGACCAAACCGGAAACAAGTATATTTTCGACATCTTAATTTATCACGTCTGAATCAATTCGGGTCAGTATCCAAAGCGAGAGCTCGAGTGCGATTTATAAATCTCCACGAGAAATTACACGCGCAAGTATATAATGCTCAAGAAGGCGATGTATAAATACCAGAATGGGTACGCAAATTTCTTTAGAAGAATTCGCAACGTTGTAATCCATTTTCCATTTCGATGCTTCGACGAACGTTTCAAAGCTTCCCCAGGGGATATCGACATCCGATGGACTGTATCGCCTCGTGGTGCAGATTACGTGTGTTACGCGATGGTGACGTCGTGATTCTGGATGTACTCAATGAAAAAATAAATTAAAAGAATTTCTAGTGCCAGCCACAGGGTGTTTGGCCGGTCCATAAAAACAACCAAAACGTGGATAGTCTTAATAATTTTATAAAAGATGCCGAAACGCGACCGCAAACAACAAAGTCTCCAACGTACTGGAGGTTCCATTGCCAGCCCAATAGTTCCCTTCATCAGAGCACCTAAATTTCTCACTTCCGTGTTACTGCCACTCGGTCTTTCAACAGCTTCGGGATTAATATCGGGAGCTACCCCGAAAGCAGTATTGGGCCGCGGTGCTGCACATCAAAAGCGTATGATTGTCACTTCAGCTCGAGGTTACCGTAATCCTAACAAAATTGTATAGCACCTGTTTTGATATAATCATGCAGTACATGCCAGTACTTTGACGCCGCTGAAAAGAAACACATTATGGCAGAAGCAAGCGTTTAAAGACCGATATCCATTAAATTCAGTGCGCAAGTGCTAACTGGACCGGATCAACTCATGGTGACGCCGCACCGATAGTCAAACATGCCGCTGCTGACACAGGTGTAACTATCCGGTTGTCTGAATATCCGTTAGCCAAGAGAGGTTTTATCGGATCGCTGCTGACCGGTCTCGCCGGATCGTTAACTCCAGAGTTGATATGCATCGGAAGAGGCCTAAAAAAGAGGATGATGCGGCCTGGCCTTGCCTGGGACGATGGCATGGACGTAATGTCTAATTTGGATATAGAGCACGAGCTGGCACCAACGTTAAAATATTTTCGTGAAGTTTATTTTTCCAAGGACCAGCTTCTGAAAAAAATCTAGCCCAGCCAAAGCTGCGTGATTAATATTCAAATTTTCACGATGGAAATGGAACACACTGGGTCGCGATGTAGAATACCTTGAATCGTATGGTTTTGTCCGGTAACAACATCGCCGGCCACTGTGGGCGCCAAGGAAGCTGTCTATAATTCGCTTCAAACCTAGGACATTGCATGTGTGGTAGGTACTGCATCGATTATATTCGGCAAACATACAAGGAAAGTGTCCAGTCGAAACGATCTTTTTGCTTTGAGTATTGCTATCACTGCTTTGAAGTTGTCTTACAACTTTCGAAGCAGTGTTATCACTGTTTCCAAAACAATTTTAGATCTGAAGGTTGTAAACCAAATTTAGTGGAGGTATAAAGTATAAAAAATGTCGTTGGTGAGTAATTCATGGTGTCTCAAGAGCAGGACTAGAACGGGAAATATTGACCGTTTGGAAGTGACTACAAAACTAATCGTCTCATGATCAAATCGCTCTGCGATGTGTGCGGTGCTAAAAACTTGCGGATCGTGGCTATTAGTGAGCTTGAGAGATTACAGGTGGCACAACGATAATTTCATATATTTGCTTACCGTTATTGATGTGTTCAGTAACTACGCTTGGGCGGTTCCGTTGAAAAAAAAGGACATTTTATCCTTGAAGCACTGGACGGTATTATTGGTGCACGGTCACCGAAACCAGGAAAATTATGGGTGGATCACGGCAGCAAATTTTACAACAAAACCGTCTCGAATCAGCTTAAAAAATAATATTGTCTTTTACAGCATACAAAATTTTAGGGCAAAAATTTCGTCGTACAGCGGTTTAACAGGACGTTGAAAATTCCATGTAGAAAAGATTTTCCAGCGATAGCACTAATCGGCATTTAGATTTTTTTCCCGGAGATTGTGAATCAGTACAGGGCACGTCAGCATTAAAATGACGCCAACTAAAGCACGAACTCATGACCGCAAACAGAAGGTGACAGACGCGTTATTTTTTAAGCATACATTTCAGGTGGGCAGACAAGAAAGCACGTCTGAAAAATGATATACATCCAACTGGACAGAGGAAGTGCTTGTGGTAGATAAAATTCAGAAGACGCTGCCGGTCACGTACATGCTTCAAGATGTGGAAGAATAGCCTATTGAGGGTTCTTTTTACGAGCGGGAATTGCAACACAAGAAACAGCCAGGACGTGTTTAGGATCGGAAAAGTCATTTCGACTGAAGGCAAAAAAAATCCCCAACCTCTTGTAAAATGGTTTGTTACCTGGACAAATTCAGCTCGTGGATCTTGACGGCTGAGTTAATGACAACGCAACAGAATAATTTTATCGTACGCCGCTGACACGTTTTTACCAGAGATGGGACGGCATTTCTCAACATGTTCAGGCAGTCCCATCGCCTCAAAATACGCTTGAATACGCAATCGAATTAATAAATGTCTGCCGGCCGGGAAGCGGCGTGCGCGTGACCAGGTTTAGCAGCTGACAAAATTGTTCTCGTTGTGGTGCGGTAAGGTTAAAACGCTTGAGCTATCTCTTTAGGCAGACTGAGGTTTGTAGACAGTCTTTAGTTCATGGGGCGTTGCTCGATGATCTCGTCAAAAACACGAAAACGTTTCGGCACACCAGAGAATAATACTGAAACATGACCGGGTAAGTGACGCGTAAAGCAGTTTATCCTTACGAGTACGTGAACGACTAGACGTCTCTGCCGCCCAGGGAAACATTTTACAGCTCTCTCAGCGGTTCGGATGTCACCGACGCGGATTATGACCAACGGGTGTGGGAATTGTTTGAAATAGTCAGCATGGGATATTATCATGATTTGTATCTGATCATGGACGTGTTATGCTGGCGGACGTTTTCGAAAATTTCAGGGACGTGTGTACAAATGATTACGGGCTAAAACCTTGCTGGCATTACTCATCACCGGGATTGTCGTCGGATGCCGCGTTAAATGCAGCGGAGCCACCTTGGATTTGTTTACCGACGTCGACATGTTCAACTTTGTCGAAAATGAAATAAGCGGAGGAAACATTATGTTTACCCATAGGTACTCGGTAGCCACGACCGATTTCGAAAAGGACTTTTTCAAACTCATGAACAACTCGGTATTTGGCAAAACCATGAAAAAACATGCAAAATCGAGTCAACATCGAACTCGTCAACGATGAAACAAACATGAAAATCCTTGACGAAAACTTGGTGGTGATTCACAGAAAAAAACAACTGAGCAGGTCATAAGCCCGTCTACTGCGGGTTTACAGTTCTGGATCTGTCTAAACTGCACATGTACGATTTCCATTACGAATACGTCAAAGTGCGCTACGGATCCAAGACCCGGTTGCTGTATACTTACACTGATAATTTATGTTGCGAAATCAACATTGAGAAAGAGTACCAGAACATGTTAGAGGACAAATGCTTTTTCGACTTTTCAGACCATCCTAAACCCAGTCCGTTTTACTACGATTCTAACAAAAAGGTATGGAAAGTTCAAGGAGAAAACGAACTCTGTACCCATAGTGGAATTTGTCGAAGGGCGTAGTAAAATGTACTCGACCAAATTAGCTGGAGCGAAGTCAAAAAACGTTTTCAAAGAATCAAGAAAGAAGTCGTTAAAATCTCTCATGCACGATCATTATCTGAAGGAGCTTGGAGGAATCAAACTGTTCTCGAAAATGTACACCATCCGATCGATTTATCATGACTTAAACATACTCGATCAACAAAGTGGGGTTAACCTGTTACGATGATAAACGTTACGTTATGGATGACGTTATTAGAACTCTTGCATATGGTCATAAAGATACTAGACATCCTGGTGAAGATAATATACTTGATGAGCTTGGCTTGATGTAAATAGTCTAGGTGGGGTGGGGGAGACCGCTTTGGGTTTTTTTTACTAGGTTACAGTAGAGTGCTTTGTTTTACATTGTGGTGAGCTCTAACCCGACTAAAAAAATGAGGAGGAGCTAACTAATTGTCAAAATAAACCATATTCAAAAATTTCAAAATATCTTGTTTCAATGTGTTCGGAACCGCTTTGGTACATACTACCTTTATTTCTGCTGATGTAGTTCAAGTTCCATATATTTTCTGATGTAGTTAAGATTCTTTTCTTTGCTGTAGTTCAAGTTTCTACAGTTCATAGCTTGCTGTAGCTGCAGTTAATATTATTTTCATTGCTGTAGTTAATGTTCTTGCGCTTTTTGATGATGTCTCAAAAGAATTTTTCTATTTCAGTCTAAAACATTGATTCATAATGTCACTGTACTAACTGTCATCAAAGGTAATTTAATTCCACGTCCTTAATTTCAAATAAATAAAAATCATTTATGCAATTTTCATGTTTATTGTCTGAATCAGTAAAGCGCAAAAAGGAAAATTAAATAATAAAAATAAAAAGGAAAATTAAATAATGAAAAGAATTTTTAAGGTTTTCTTTTTCTTTTTCAATAAAAGTATCTTTATGATACAACTTTATGATACAACTTTATGATATAACTTTATGATACAACTTTATGATACAACTTTACGATATAACCTCAGCAACAAAAGCATAATTTTTCACATCACCAAATGTCCCAATCTCTTGCATATAAATTGTCATTGTTCCTTATAAATCTCTATCTGCATTGTAAAGTTATGTTTAATGGTTTATAACTGTCACAAACAACGTTTTAAGTTTGATGTCATAGAATATCAGTCAGCGTAGCATAATTTAATTTCATTGAAATTTAAATGACAAAAGAATATGATACAACAATAATTTAAAAGCCCTTATTATGTCGTTGTGATATTTTTCTATCTAACAAAATATCTTACTCAGTGCTCTTTTTAATAACCTCGCTATATACACCTGATTCAAGCATAAATTCGTTCTACTTAAGTTTTCACGTAACAAAACATGGTATCCATGATTGATTTGATCTGTACATTACATATTTACTTCCACCGCAGTCTTTCAAGTAATAATAATTTTCTTTGTGAAATACAAGTAATCAGTTATTTATATACATTAGGAAATAAACTTTGATTTGTTAGTCTGACTCCCATTTTTATTGCCTTTTTTCTTGTGTCATCTTACAGTCAGTGCTTCTTCACACTTGTTTTGTTAGGTTAGATTTACTGTACAATTACCATTAACATTTAATTTCCAGAACTACCTGCACCATTTCTAGTCAAACACCTTCCAAGCATGATTACTCCGAAGTTTGGAGTTGCCGGGAACAATAGTCCAGATTATGTTTCCTTTGTTAATATGTATGTTATTCAGTTATAAAGTCATATAGTTTTCTTGTATAAAGCTCGTAAATGTCTCAATCAAAAATAACAGCTGACTGACGTTTTCGAGATGTATTTTCTTTTGGCACTCACTAGGGAACATCTTTTAACATATTTATTTATAGACGAATGACGATAAAAATAACTTATCGATATTTTCGACATTTTTATAATATGCCATTCTTATTGCTTGTTTCTTCATTCATCGTCGCGAAATGAAATTGTTTTTCTGCTTCAGTCAAAGGTTGGAATTCCAAGGAACTGAATGCTTCCGCAAATAATATTTTATCAACATCTAGAAGAAACTTTAATAACTAAACATATGGCACATATTGGCTTTGGCTTACTATCCAGAGCCTGTTTTCAGATATGCTCAAAATGTTGAGTCATTTTCGTCATGATGATATGATAGTGAGTAGCCTGTTGTGTATCAATGATAATTAATCCAAAACTCTCGTTCTTCAAAGAAGTTTTCTTGATCATTATCTGTATCACTCTCGTTCCTATGAGAAAGACACCCCTCTTTCCCTTACATCTCTCTCTCTCTCTCTCTCTCTCTCTCTCTCTCTCTCTCTCTCTCTCTCTCTCGTTCTGCTTTTAATGTTAGGACGCTGGACATGACCTCCCGTATTTCATCTTGACTCGTCTTGGTATCAAATTGTCTTTGCCACGTCTTGAATGCAGTTTATTTACCACTGACCACAAGTGACCACACATTAGACTTGATTAGATTTATTTGTTTGCTTCTGTGTGTAGGGCCATATCAATGTGTTTCTATGGGGGGGGGGGTAATGGGGATGCACAAGCAAGAAGCTGAAAGCGTGTAGAGGTAAAGAATATTTATATATGACGTCCTAATATTTTTTTATTGATTTAAATAAACTTATATATACTAGCCATTTTCTCTCAACACAAGTCTTATTGGAAAGGGTTTTGTGTGTGGTTACAGTTATGGCTGCAGTGGCTATTTCAAGTGAATTTTATTACACGAATTTAAGAATTACTATTTTTTGCAAGCCTTGGAGAGTTTAAAGGTTTACATCATCAACTATTATTACGTGATGTATTATCGAAAATAAGTTTATAAACTAAATACCGTATAATTTCACTTATAAGTCTAGTCCAAAGACAAACTGCACATACCGTATCTGCCGCTGCGTAATGAAATGACCGATTGGGGTTCGGAGTTTGTTCGGAATAATCAGTAGGAAAGCATCGTAGACCCTGATTTATAAGCGGTTATAGACATTAACACACGAGTCAGCTCAGTTTCAAGTGTTTTGCGATTCTTTATTGTTTCATTTTTAGAACCTAACTATTACTCGCTACATTACATCTAGTAATGGGCTGAAGTGCCGCCAAACCCTATAATGCATACATTCACGCACATATATTCTTTTACATAAAATGACGTTTTCCGTCAATTTCTGCTCTCTGCAGTGAGTAGTATATACAAAGGCGGATCCGAACACACTGACACAGATTGATTCTGACAATTTTATAAAAGTTTTATTTTGGCAATTCCTCCTGTTTTTACGTCGTTTTTTAGTTCACTCAGATTTTTATATAAAACAAAAACAGTTTTCGAGTACAACTGCTCCATTGCCATTTTGCTTATGTGTATGTCCCCCACCACCACCCCGCCCCGCCCCTGCATCAAGTCAAGCTCATGAAGTATATTGTTTTGACCAGATTGTCTAGTATCTTTATGACCATATACAAGAGTTCTAATAACGTCCCTCTATGCATCAGGATTGAGATAATTTTAACACTCATCTAAAATACACTATTCCGTTGCAAGATACACAATACTCGTGTGAGAAAGATTTGTCTGCGCACTTCTACTGCTTTTGTCGCGACGAGTTCTAAAATTATGGGCACGTTATTTCTGATGACAGTAGATGCAGCTTCGTCTAGCGACTCCGGGTTTGTGCAAGATCACATCTGTGATGAACACATCCTCGGACATTTTTATATTAGAGAATGGTATTTAAAATAAGTATAATTGATTTGCATCAGCAACTAGACGAGGCTCTGAACTGGCTGTACTGGATGTGGTCCTTTCAGCAATATTGATTACATTGTGACTAAAAATGTATCCTCTCCCGCTGATAAAAATGTCTCAATGACGCCTCAGTGCCTGAGGCAATCTTTGTTAGGGCTTGCATTACGACGCTCTACGGAACAATTAATGGACGGTAAAATTGTAGGCAAAATATATTATATCGGCGACGTTATCCCTGGTTTCCGATATTCCCCTGACGGATACATTGTGACAGACAATAAACATTTATTGCTGGAATTCAAATGTCCGTTTGTGAGATGCGTTGGGACCCTACCTGACTATTATTACCCACAGGTGTTATCGGATTAAAATGTTTCGGCGGTGGCTTCCCAAGCCTTACTACTTGATGCGGTTTACCGAAAATGCTCTTACCACCCCATGGATTTTACGCCGCGCTAAGATTAAAAATTCCATAATCGCGATTGTGACCTGTACAAAGATACACCCATGGTGGTCGGTCTAATTTTATTTTTCGGGGATCACGACGACTGGTTAGATTATGGTGACGCCGGCGAGTTAAAATTGTTGAATTTACTCCGCCAAGGCTTGGACACGGAAGTAACTTTGAACACTAAAAGTTACCAAGTTTTAAGCTATTACGAGATCGTATGGATTTCTCCGGATAAAAACATCGTGGCGTATATTCCGTTTAAACTCATGGCGCTGCAGCGACACACCATTGACGGTCAAGAGAATTACCGCCGTGTGATCGACAAGGCCGTGTCGCGTGTTGACGAAACAATACGTTTAATTAAACAAACCAAAAGTGTATAACAATGGACAACTGGCCAGCACATTCCATGTTTAATAATTACGAGGGAAACAGACAAAAAAGTTATTACTAATAGAGGTTACAGCCAGATTGGTGTGTCGGGTGAAGGGATCAAAACAAGCAGTGGTGAACAGACATCGCTTTCTATTTGAAGTGTATGTCATAGACTGCGTGTACGTCTGAAAAATTGATAACCGCTTAGAAAATTTAGAAGTAGTGATACAACACAAAAACTGTCGTCGCGACCATGGTGGTACTGGAAGAAATTTTGGCTCTGCTCGACCTGTGATTGCCACATATCTCGAAACTGGTGATCAAACCGAATATGATTCCATCACACAAAACGGCCAAAACCGCTTAGAATAATTCCCATGAGTATAAAATTTGTGGCCTACGTCTAATGGCTCGTTCCATTTTTGCAGTGGTATCAAATCGATGATGATATTATCTACCGTTCTTAGTTCCTGGATCAGGATGGGCATGTCAGATTTGGCCGCGCAAATACTACCTGATTTTGTTGAGCACTTCTTGATAGGCTAACAACGCCTGCCGGGCATAACTTTTCTTTCGGTTTCCATTTTGGGTTCTATCCATTTGAGAATTGTTTGTAAAGCTAATCTGTATCCGAATAAAATCAGTATGAAAGAATTGGCCGTAGCGGTCACCACGATGGGCACCACTTTCGTGATCGTCAATACCCATTGATAATACCTGTAAGCGTGCTTGTGCACGTAGACTTTACTGTATTAATAGCAGTAATAGGACTCCAGTTCGCGCCTGTCTTCCGGTGGCAGATGTTTGTCGAAATTATTAAAATCGATCACAGTTCTCGCCGTCTTATACCTTTTCATCGACTAAACTCGGGAATAACACCTCCAGTTGCAGCAGCTGTTCCGTCAGGAATTTCATGTTCCGATTTCAGTAATATTCCGTTTTTTCTGTTGAGTCACGCACACGAAAATATAATCTTGGGGTTATTGTTTTTTTAACTGATTGAGCTTGACAAGATCCTCCAGCGTATCCGGAGGTGACTCCAGACCAATAGTCTATATGTAGCTATAAGCAGCCAGCTAACATAGTCTGCGTTATCGAGTTTATGGTGGTACTTACAAAGGTAATAAAACGACAGTGCGATTTTTACACCTTGGCGTTTTCCTTGCCGTAAGCTGTTATATCCCGAACAAGGGTTTCAGCGATCTCCTGATGCAACCAAACAATCTTTGTGTATTTAGAAACTTCGAGTCCCACTTGGTAATCTTTTCTTGCAGATAAAGTTCTGCCGTGGGTGGATCAGTGAAATTTCCTTTAGGAATCTTACTCACGGGCCTAAATGCGAGTGCGAGTTTAGCTTTGAATGCAGGATGGGGCTTATTAAGAATTTCCAGGTAATGTTCGTCCTCTTCAGGAGTGTTGTTAGGTTCCATGGGTTATGATTTTCATAATGGTGAGGATATCCTTGTTATAGATACAGGTCTCCTTGAAAAAAATTGCATTCCCGCCCTATTACAAGCTCGCAACGGTTTTCAAAAGTCTTTTTGTCACCGATTTTTCATTCATTCGTGTTAGTCCCGGGTTTTTTTATCATCTGCTGTATTTTCCCTTGGCAACGATGGCTTAGACGATCTCGTGATCTAACTCGACTATGATACAATTAATGATGTCCTCGATTTCCCTGGTCAAAACGCTGGATTCTCTCTCGTTGCAGAACGTCGGCACGGCGTTCCATCTGTCGAGAGCTTCTTGCAGATGAGTTTGTCTGAGTTCTGACACAGCCAAAATATTTGGTTGGGTCGTTTCTGAGTACTTCCCTCGCCTGTTTTGATTTTTGTATGGAGTCATAGGCGGTTTTGGTCTTGTCTCCAAGGGTTTATCAGCATGTACTGGTACAAACAGTAGTATCATGGCATCGCGAGCTATGCCTACAACGTCGGTCATTGTTTTTTATACTATTAGAATCACTCAATATCGTCAACCAAGAACAACTAAAATGACTGAGCCCGGGATTCGAAGGCTCGGCCATGACAGAATAAATTTCGTACATACTGTATCTGAACGATAGCGCTACCAACGTAAGTTTCTGAAGGTTGGTTCCGATAGTGGCCATGCTCACATACAAAGTAGTCCAAGTGGAAACTGTTATTTTTTCTGCTTCTAATCTGCAGCTAATCATAACGTCGGTGTTGCTAGTAAGTCTCCGCAAGTGAAATTTCTATACAGAGAACTCAATTTCTATACAGCGATCTAAATCCAAAAATTAGAATAGACCCCCAGTGTTATCCACTTGTTGACTCCGTTGGAGGGATTAGCCTTTTTAGCAGAGGCAAAATATGCTGGCGTAGACGTCAAATACTCTGAAGAAGCGCTCGCGGTAAACCCAGTCCTGCTCCCGGTGTTGGAGCTCAGAGAGGGTATCATAGTAACTCGGCGCGCATCCTCGTACACTTTATCAGTGACATCAAATTCGTTCATGGGCGTCGACCACATGAAAATTGTATCCATGATGAGATCTCCAGCTATCGACCAGCCGCGCGTGCGAGCGCATGATCCGTCATGTGTTTGTAACTCACCGCCTGATCCTGCGCTGGAGTCCCGGTTTTAGGTAATCTAGTAATAACATGACCGCTCATATCGAGATTTCCCGTCATGATGTCTCCTGATTTTTTGAGCGCGCAATCGGTGACATGTTTGAATCGTAACGCAACGCCGTTGTGGTATCCACTTTGACATGAGATACATGTCCATGTCCAAAATTGCCTTCCACGGTATTTTGCTCATGGTACAGCTTGAGTAATTTTGTTTTTACATGTATAGCGGCTGAGTTATCTTGAATTAGTATTTGCTGACCCCTATTACTTCCCCAGATTAAAACACTTTGATCCGGAACTCTTCTGGGGCATTGATGGTGATAGGATCATACTCTGAATCGAGGTTGGTGGTTAATTTCCTGTGCAGTTTTAATCTACGGTTTACTGTGGCGAAACCCATTACAAAAACGCTGTCCGATTGAGATGAAGACGGCTCCAACTTTCCGCACCGAGGGCCCACTGCTAGTGCCTGAGAAGGGATTTAATAAGTATATCCTTAGCAGTGTCTACTCCGCGCGCATTTACGTTTCGACTAATTATTACCCCTGTGGTGTTGCATTTGAGACTGAATGCGTTTTGCAGCTGCATCATAGCTTACCTCCTGGGATTCGACAATACCGTCCACGAGCTGATCCATGGAGAGCCCTTATAAAAGACGCCCTCCCATGTTCAAGTTTGTCGTCATGGTTCCTCCAGTCAAAGACAATTCAGTTTGATATAATCGCAACACTTGCGACCACCGCGCGGCATTGGCGGATAACTCACATACTTGAGATTACTGATAATGTGGTCGCTCATTTTAAGGGGTCCGGTTATCGCGTCCCCGGTGAGGTTGATTTTTTCATCGAGTTTTTCCTGGAATACTGAAATGCGCCATTTCCTCCCGTTGTCCTTATTAACGTGTCGAACTAAAGTGTAGGACAAGATTAATATAAAATAGAACATCATTAATTTTAATACCAAGCCGAAACCCCCAAAACACTAGCCTCATTTTGATGCTAGATTGGCTACATGATCATAGGTCGTACTGGTCGCAGAAAAACGAATTTGATCATGAATTTACTGTTGAATAACATGCTCAGTTAAGACCGCGTGGTAATTTAAACGATGAATTACAACAGCACAAATACAAGACACTGATCGAGTTTAACGAGTCGTTGTGTAGTGTCATTGGCATCAGTGCAGTAAATTCTAGCGATTATAGAGCCGGACGAGATCCAGTCGGTGGAGGAATTATACCCGGACGGACATAAAATTATCGTATTTGACGACATTAAAATCGACCTCGATAACATGACTTAAATCTGCGAGTACTTCTCGCTGTAGCGTAACAAACACTTTAGCAGCCTTTTTCTGACGCAATAATATTAGGACGTACCGAAATACATCCGGCGTAACTGGGGATGTTGCATTGACGTCAGGCTCCAAGCACGATTCTTTGACGTTTCAAATTATACGTATCTGGCCACTCCAACAGTTAGAGCTGTAGGCCCACCGCTAAAGCTAAAATGTTATCAACGTCCGTCAGTATATCAGCATGCCGTTTGAGAAAACAACCTCTAAACGTCAGCGCGAGGATGTTTTGAATAAATCTGCCTAGCAAGGTGCGGCGTTACGTCAGCAGGTCATCGATAACAAAGTAGGCAAACAGGCATTTCAGCGTGAGGTCGCCCAGGAATTATTCAAGCCAGTGTTAGCCGCGCTGGACAAATCGAGGACGATACACGATGTCAAACAGGACAAACTGTTGGATGCGCTCACAATGATTCAGCGGGCTTAGCAAGAAGTGGTGGATCAATTAGTAAAGTAAACTTTTGCTGCATCTCCGCCAGCTCCTGAAGAAGATGCAGCTGCGTTATTTATCAAGCAGAAACGCGGAAGAAAGAAGATTGCAAGAAAATGTTAGAATTAACTCAGGCCAGGGTAGAAGAAAAGAGGAAAGACTTATTGCAACAGGAGAAACAATTGCTTCAAAAGCGCACACGGGATCATGAAGCCAAGACGGAGGCTGCTAAGGCTCAGACGAAAGCAGCCAAAGAACAAGATGAAAAGTTGCAGCCTTTGGATGCGTCGGAGCCGTTGATGGACGAGATGAATTATACACCGCCTGATACAACCAAAAGATGGTTAGAAGACTTCGTGGATAAAAAAAGTGCCCACCATTCTAGACTTTTTGGCGCTTTCAGGCCAAATCCGTCAGGAGGAATAATACAACGTGCCGGCGACGCTTGATATTTTTTTTTTTTTTTAAATTGTTATTATTATCCCAGTAATAGGTTGACTACTGGGTCGGGGAACCATCCCAAGGTCACCTTACAGTCAAACATTTCTGGTTATCAGATAATCTAGGGATAATAAATATAATCTACAGAAAAAGAAAACACACACACACACACACACACACACACACATGCACACATGCATATGGCACACAATCTCTTTAGATACACATTTTAAATAGACGAATACATGTATACAGCATCTAGGTGACATAGACTTTGTGATAATACAGTGTTTTGTTCCTGTTTACCATCAAATCAGATACAAGTTACATACTCATTTGTTGAGGTCCATTTTTGAAGAAATTGGTCCTCTTTTTTATTTACCTAAGCAGTGTATTTTTCAATATTCTTATGCATTGCAACTATTTGCTTAAAAGCATAAATGGAAGGATTTTGCATATTGAATCTGCAAGTATAAATATAATATTTTGCTAAAATAAGCAAGAAATAACACAAACTGTCCAGTTGTTCATTTCCTAAAAGTGTTTCTTTTTTGGACAAATGTACAATATTTGGGCAAGAAGGTGCAAAATTTTCAATAAAACTGTACCAGAACTGTGAAGTAATATTGCAATCATAGAAGAGATATTCAATACTTTCATTCTCTCTCTTACAGAACGTACATTTGTTGTCGTCCAATATGTTAATTCTTTTCAAAAAATCATTAGTAGCGATTATTCTGTGGATTAATTTAAAGTTAAAAGAGATCAAATTGGTATCCTTGGTACAACATTTCGCCCGGCTATAAATCTCAGACCACTCCTCACTACTTATATTTTTATTTAATACTTGCATCCGAGTTTCTTGCTTAGCAGTGTGTTGCCTTTTAGCCTTTTTTAAAAGATCTCTGTAAACAAACTTGAGCGAATTATGTTTTTCCAAGTTCATTATTTTATACTCCTGCTTATCAAAATTATTATTGTGTCAAATGGTTTTTTAAGGCGTCTTTCCATGCTTTTGGAATTTTGGATATTAAGGAGAAGTATTTCAAGAAGTCGTCGCTTCTAGTTCATTGTTTTGTCATTTCAAAAGGTATTAAATTACCGTGATCATCTACTAGATCATTCACAATTTCAAAACCAGCTTCTGTCCAGGATTTGTATTGATAGAACATTCGGGGGTAGGGGAGGGAATTTAAAACACTCAGGGATAAATACTCGTTTGGACTTTGCGGTTCCTCTTTCTAATTAGATACTGCGAAAAAAAGATGTATGAATATGGGCAGAACAAGAGTTTTTACAACAATTACCTTACCAACTACTGACAGATGTCTTTGACTCCAGCTTGCCAATATTCGGTTTGCTTTTCTTAGTTTCTTTATATAATTAATTTCCACCATTTGTTGTAAATCTGGAGAAAAATCTATGCAAAGGAGTGTAAAGATAGAAGAGGACCAAATTAGGCCCATATCGGGACATATTCTTTAATTAGAAAATTTCTTGTTTCCAATCCAAATAGCCTTTGTTTTTGTTATGTTACATTTAAGTCCAGATAGTAGAAGAAAAAAAACCCTTGCAAGATATTCATAGTTGCTTTAAGAGATAGTTGAGATCCATCAAGAAGAATTAAAGCGTCATCTGCATACTGACCCAATTTAAATTCACTGACATCAAAGATCAGTCCCCGTACATCCACATTTTGTTTTAAAGTTATAGCTAAAATCTCAACCCCGATGATAAACAAATAAAGTGCAAGGGGATCTCCTTGACGACATCCTCTTTCAAGTCTATAAAAGATGACATATGCCCATTATTTATAACACAACTTTAGAGTCATTACAAAACGGTTTAAACCACTTACAAACAGAATCAACAAAGTTAAAAGATTGTAAAGCTCTTCCACAAAGGTCCATTTAACTGAGTCAAAGGCTTTATCAAAGTCTATTAACAATAATAAACCATATCTATTTTCGTTCTCAAGTTGATTCATGATATCGTGTAATAGCCTGGTATTTTCTCCAATGAATCTCCCCTTCATAAATCCTTTTTGAGTATCACTGATTATTGATTGAAGAACCTTTTTAATCCTAGCTGCAATGGCTCCCGAAGCAATCTTATAGTCAATATTTAAAAGTGATATAGGTCTCCAATTTTTAAAAAACAAAAAATCTTCTGTCCTTTTCTTTCTTTGGTAGACATGTTATGACTCCTTGAGTCTGAAAATCTGAAAATGTTCCTTCAGTGTATCCGTAATTTATTGATCTGCATAGAAATCCCCCAAGAGACTTCCAGAAGAATTTATAGAACTCTACAGTGAATCCATCTGAGCCAGGACTTTTTCCATTTTCCGTCCTTTTTAGAGATATACAGCCCTCATTAATTGCAAGCAGACCCTCGCATGATTCTCTTTCCTCTTGACTAAGTTTAATATAGTGTAATTTAAAAAATATATTTTGAGTTTCTTGAGCATCAAGCTGAGCAATTCTACTTTTGTACAATTCCATATAAAACTGTTTTTGGGCTTCTAAAATATCTATTTTGTCAGATATATTTGTCCCATCATCTAAAATAATTTCCTTTATTGTCTTTTTGGCATAATTTCTTTTTTCAAGATTTGAAAAGTACTTTGTGGTTTCTTCTCCAAATTCGTACCATCTGGCTTTAGATCTTAAGATAACACCTTCTATGTATTTTTTCCTAGATTCCTCTAATGCTGCTTTTTTTTTTCCTCTAAATTTTCCAGAGTTTCCCCATCTATGTTATTCGACAGTCCCCCATGAATTTATATTATTTTCTGTTCAATGTTCTTTAATTTTTCCCGTTTCTCTTTTGTTTTCCTAATAGAATAACATACAGTTTCAGATCTTATTTTCATTTTCAAAATTTCAAAGAATATTTGATCATTACAGGAAAGAGAAACATGGAGAGAGTCATTTTTATTTCCCCCTACATAATATTCATTTACAGTGTCAGCTATACACTTTTTGACCAAATCAGTATACTCAATGTTCCAAAGCATGGTGGGCATTAAATTTCCAATATCCTTTTCCCCTTGAACATGTTGAAAAAGCCACACTTAAAGCAATAGCTGAATGATCAGACTTATATCCAGGTAAGATACACGCATCTACTGTATCCATATGAATGTCTTCAGATACGAGAAAGTAATCTAATCTACTTTGTTTCAAGAGATATTTTGCCTCCAGGTATACATCTTTAAGTCTTGATTTGAATTTAGCCAGGGATCAATTAATTCCAATTCGTTTTTCAGGTCTTGAATCACTGCTCGAGACTGTTGGTGTTTGTCATGGAAAATATTGTAAGTATCCAAATCTAAGTCTTGAACAGTATTCCAGTCTCCGCGCATTATAACTGATGAGTTCTCAAGAAATAAAATCTCCTCCTTTAACCTTCTAAAGAAGCTAGGATTATCATCATTATAACCATAAATACGCTTGATATTTTAGGTATAGTGAATAATTGTTACGGCAAAGAGATGGCTAATCTGCCAGATGGTGAGAGGAAAACGGCCATGAACGATATACTCGGCCAGTTAAAGAAATTAACCAGCGATCTACGCGAGGAACAGAACTTGAGAGAGAAAGCGTGTAAGTCCGGTGCACAACAGCTGCCTGATTATGCTTTCAAGCGTCATATGGCTGGGTTTTTTTTTCACTAGAAATAAAAAGGACCGACGATGGCAACTCAGGCAACAATGGCAACTGCATTAAGTACCCACCGGAGACTGGCAAAACTGGATCGGGCATCATATACTAACAAAACCCGACCGAGATTGTCGAACGGTTAAAATTACTGATCGCTTCTAAGCAAGCGCTAAGTGTCAACATGGAAATCGATGAAGATTTTACCTGCTCGGCCAAATTATGATCACACGCGAACAAAACCAAATCATGTTCGAGGATCTGATTAGTTAGCAGCTTCGTTGCTTCAAAGCCGATCCATTGGTTAACTCTAATCCATTGGTTGGTTAAGATAACAGCACACCAAGAAAATAACATGTCTCTCGACGATACCAAGCTGTCCTTCAATTCCCGCTCGGTGAATTCGACCGTGCGGTACAATCCTCCATTGTAACATAACCAGAATTCGTCGTTCGAAATCCAGTTGATTTCGGCCGAGATCTGTAAAAGTTTCTTGGACATCACCGCGAGCAATAATGTCTTTATCTATGTTATTGCCGATCATGTCAAGAAAAAAAAACCTTATAATTTCCCCAGACATTTATAACATCTCCGACATCGCTGCAGAAATTTCCAGGTTGATGACGGCTAACGGAGACTTTGGCTGCGCACATCAGCATCGAGCCGAATTATTCCAAGCAACGCACCAGATTGACCCTTACCGGAAAATGCGGTTTAACGTGAATAATTCGATCGGTTCCGCACTTGGTTTTAAGGATTCCCTCATTTTTGACAACAATGGAGTATACGACGGGGACCTTCCAATCAATATCGCCGACGTGAACAATTTACTCATTAACTGCTCGATCGCTCAGGAGTCACTATCGTCTGTTAGTTCGGCCTTAATGTGACACGGAACCACTGATGAAAATCCGGCCTAATCCTTTAATTTACTATCTCATCGTGAACACGTACGCGATTTCGGAAAATTACCATGTGGCTCACAGATCAGTCGGGAAACGCCGTGGATAGCAACAACTAAAGAATTATGTATTACCTTTACGTTCTGCGTAGATCCGCATAGCGGCGCAAAGCGTCCCAAAACGGTATAAAACATGAGATGATCACGTACTGCGCGCAGTAGAATCATTGGTGAATTTGTATTCACGTTATTTCTTCGATTCAATCAGCATTACCAAGGATTGCCTCTCAAGCTGCGTCGATTGCTTTAAAAGTCTTTGCAGCTTGGGCGACCGGAGTGAACTGCAGTAAGACAGAAAATTGCAAGCAAAATTATGGCTCCAGCGCTGCTTTTAACACCGACAACTCCGGTGACTTTTTCGCCTCCGGCACAACAAGCTCTTGAACAATCCGTGGCAAAATTAGGCGCACAGTCGGAGCAGATTTTATCTGACCTGGAACTAAGAGTGTCGAAGCCTGCAATGGCAACTGCGTTGCACACGCCTGCGTCCAACGTTTACATGTCATGCGCTTCAATGAGTGGTGAGCAACATGATGTCCGGATTGATAATTATTATCACACTACCAGAGTTTTAAAACTGTGTACCCGTGATTCACGCCCGATAACCAGAAGCAATTCGAGGATACGCCGTGTCTGTCATCGAGTACGAGTATGTCGAATACAAGGACACTAACATCACAAAATCTCAATGCAATCACCACCTTAAAAATGAGACACGAGACGAAGATGTGTATTTGCTTCCTCATAAAGCTTTTTAAGAGATCCGTGGGAAACTCAAGACGTTGTCCCCTCTAGCTACCAATTTTGCTCTCAGTTCTCAGATTACGCTTGAAACCATCGGATGGTCGTTGTTCAAGTCTCCCCAATACCGGCTTGGAAGAAAATAATGGATACTTGCAGGCCAGCACCATTCTAATTCTGATCATGTCAAGTGATGATCAGATGCGCCGTGTGCTACCAACATGTAGCGCTATATGGACACGGCCACGGGTGCCGCGGTGAGTACAGAATTTGTGGTCACTGCAGACATGCTTCCAGTGGCTGGCGAGGGTAACGACGATTCTCTCAACAGAGCCAACTTCACTAATGGGTTTTCCACCAGACGCAATCTCACTAACAAAGGCCGTGAAATTTGCATGATGCTTCCTCTCAGCAGTCTTTTTTTGGGGGGAATGTGTCACGATATGAATACGGTGTTCAGAGAAGTCAACCACACGCTTAATCTAAAGCTGGATACAACTGCGCAGAACATGTTCAGGTCTGCAGCACCAGCTAATCGCCAGTTTATCATCACGTGGTTGTTGCTGTGGATGCCCAAAATTCCCCCATCGATACACTTTCGCTCGAATTCGTAGCGATGCCGCAGAAATTTACCAAGAAACGTACTTTAAGCAAAACCGGATTTACAGTTTGCCAGGTCTCAGGTCACGTCCGCGTTAATTGCAGGCAGTATCCCAAACGAGAACTTGAGTGCAATTTTATCATCGCCTCGATAAATTACACCATCGATTATCACATACGCGCTCAAATTAGAACGATGCTGGCGAGATTTACCAAGAAATTTTATTTTGAGCAAAACCATATTTACATGGAACAGTTTGCCAGAACGCAGGTAACCACGTTGTAGCGGATATCCATTAACGCTGGCAGCGAACTTCCACGATATATGTTTGTGGCATTTAAGTTGCCGACCAAACCGGAAACAAGAATATTTTTAAAAATACTAATTTATCTCGAATTCACGTCCACAAAAATTCCAGGCCGTATCTCGATCGAAAATTAGAGTGCAATTTTGCCATCTCCACGAGAAATTATACACGCGCGTACATGATGCCCATTGAGGCCATGCAAGAATACCAGGACATGGACACAGGCACGCAAATTTCGATGGATGATTTCTCGACGTTTTATCATTTTCCATTTCGATGCTTCCGAGCATTCCTAAAGCATCAAAGATTCCCTGGCGGATATTGAGATCCGGTGGACCATTGGCGATCCTGATGCAGATCACGTGTGTTACGCGCTGGTGACGTCAAACAAAGTTGTTCCAAAGACGATCAATTGTGTAGCATGCACTGCTCTAAGACAATCACAGCATTTCTCATTATTAGTTTAAACAATTTTATAAATATGCCAATGAGACGACTTGCCAGCTCGATAGTGGTTCCATTGCCAGCACGATAGTTTCCTTCCTCAGAAAGTTTGCATCTAAACTGCTCACTTCGGTGTCACTGCCACTCGGTCTCTCAGCAGCTTCAGAAGCGATATCTGGAGTTATACATAAAACGGTGCTGGGTAGTGGAATTTGTCGCCGTCAAAAGCTAATTATTGTCACCCCGTCTCGAAGTTATCGTAATCCTTAAAAGAAAATATAAATAATATCAGTTAGTGTATAATCATGCCGTAC
>JAECUM010038055.1:0-12500 GCA_016617855.1 Megalonaias nervosa
ACACGTTGTAACTCGGGCAAGTAAAACGTTCCTTTTAACACTTCTCCGTTCATGTCTTCTAATTTATAGACGAGAGGATGACGGCCACGCACACGTTCAGTGACACGAAACAATTCGGTGGACCAGTTGGGTAAGTAACCTTTCTCGAAAGTGCGTTTGGGTTTGCCAATGCGCACCCAATCTCCTGCTGCCAATACGCCACCTTTCTTGGGGACAGTTACTTCGAGTACGGACCAAACAGACGCTCGAAGACGGTCACTTCTTTGTCGGGAGTCACATCTTGGGGGGCGTGTCCGATACTCCGCTGGTAAGATTGGTTGTACGCTTGGACGAGGTGCGGTAAGACGTCGATGTACTTGAGAGTGTGTTGATGCGTAAAATATTTCCACATGCGTTCTTTCAAGGTGCGTTGAAAACGTTCCAAGATGCCGGCTTTGGTTTCGGGATTCTCGGCGGTAAAAAAATGAATGTCACGTTTCTTCAATTCTTTTTGGAAAGCATGGTTTAGAAATTCGGTGCCTTTGTCGGTTTGCCATCGAAGAAGGTGACGACCACTTTGTTTCAACACCAGTTTGAGGGCATGCACTAACGCACTGCTCGATTTGGAAGTCAATGGCACGACCAAGCAAATTTGGAAAAGACGTCGATGACACAAAACAAATATTTGTAACCATGATTGTAGGTGGCCAAATGAGAGACATCGGCTAAATCAGTTTGCCATTGATGATCGATGCTCTCCACTCGGGTGCGACTTCTGGAAAATTTTCATCGAATGGGTTTGTGTAAGGTGTATGTGGCTTGTTCTTCTAACCATCGTTGCACATAAAGTAAACGGATACTTTTCAGTCAAGTTTTGGCAGCACGATACAATTTCTAAACTCCTCCGTAACCTGCGGGATGGGATGGGTCGTAGTAAATGCTGGCTAACAAATTCTCCATTTTTTAATAAGTGATCCACTCTTCGCTTATAGTACTCTGAAGTGGTTTAGAAGCGGCTTTACGTGTCCGATGTGCCACGGGAGTAGAAGTGGAAGGTAGTTTTGGTAGTGGTGGTGGTGGCGGTGGTAATGGAATGGCTTTGGTCTTCTTTTCTTTTTTCACTTCTGCTTTCCCTTCTTTCTTTTTCACTTCTGTCGAAGGTGGAGTGGACATCATCTTTTTAAGCCAACCAATTCTGGGTGTAGGGGAAGGGGTCAACAAGGACGCTGCAGTCTTACTAGGAATGGGAGCTGCTGACGGTGTTTGAAAGACTTTTCTTGCTTCTTCTTCCTCAGGCATACGTGAGGCTGCCTCTGTCTTGACCGCTGGAGGTAATAGTGGTGGTGGTGGTGTTGGTGGTGGTGAACTTTTCATCAAGGCCTTAAAATCTTTCAGAGTGGGTAGAGCTGTTTAGTCTAAAGCTTTCTGGTGAAAGAGTTGCAGTCGTTGCAACAATTGACCGTACCGTTGAGATTTTCCGTTTCTGACAAATCGCTGCGATCCATCAACGATTGCAATTCGTGTTGTAACTGGGACATCTCGGTCAAATGAGGATTGGGAGGTAAATGCGGGGTCCGTTGTTCTAGCCAACGATGGTATTCCGTCCATCGTTTGTAAGGCACTAAAGCTAGTTTTCGTCCTTCCATCAGATTTCAAGGGTCGTGTCTGAGATCGCTTGACTCCAGTGTCCTCCTTTTATCTTCTTGGAATTAGGGCGTGTATAATATGTCCCATCGCACTCAATATAGGTTTCGCTACATCGGTAATAAGTCCTAACATGGGTAAAAATCCTCCGCGTTGCACCAACATCTTTTTCTTTTGACGAATGGGTATCTTCTTTTGGACCATTTGACCAAGAACGTGTCGATGTTTGGCTAAGCATTTTGTCTGATGTTTAGTCAAAGGTATCGTGCCTTTCAAGACATTCAGACAACGTTTGCTCACCGTATCGATGACATCTTTGGAGGCGGTTTTAATGAGTTGTTTTCGCATGGGTGGAGGAGCTTTGGACAGGACGGACAACATGTCCCAATGTTTGACTTAACGAGGAGGCAGTCCTTTCCTTTTCTTTCCTTTGGGGGTAGAAGAGGAATGTCTTTTGCGGGGTGACATCTTTGTTTGTCGATTACGGGGCACACAGCAAAAAATACACTAACGTCGATGACTTGCCGCACGGTCTTTTATCATTTTTTTGGGGACTATCGCTTCGTCATAAAGGTGACGATATGTTTTCCAAAATCGCCAAAGAATTCTCCTCTTTGGTGGCTCCTCTTTTTCTTTGGACGAGTGTGTCTTTTCTGGAGGTGTGGTCTATGTTTGGCTAAGCGCTTTTTCGCATGACGAAACTATCCTTTTCTTTTTCCTTTCTGGACAGGAGAACGACGATGAGGGAACATCTTTTGGTGCACAAAAAAAATACACTAACATCCATGGCTCGACATGCGTCTTTTTATCTTATTTTTGTTGGAGCCTGTCCTTTAACCTTGTGGCAAAATCATTTGCTATCTTATCAAATTCAAAGAAAGGGCCAAAGAAACCCCCCTTTTGGTGGCTTCTTTTCTTTAGACGAGTGTGTCTTTTCTGATGGTGACGTCATTTCTTGGTTAAGCGCTTTTTACGATAACGTGACTGTCGTTTTCGTTTTACTTTTCCATTTTGGACCGAAGAGGAACGACGATGGTAACGGTGTGCACTTCTTGGAGGGGACATCTTTGGGCGTGAAGCAGCACAAAAACACTGATCCGTATTGTTTGCCTTGGGTCTTTTCTATACTGGAATGCGTCGCCACTGATTGTCGGCTCGTCGGATCATTTTCATAGCAGGCATCACACGTCGTGGAGGGGTTCGTAACGGACTAAATCGGGACAGTTCTTGCTTGGACAAATCCAGTAAACTCTTTAACACGCCAGATCTTTCTTGGACTTTAATTTTGGAGGCAGGTACTTTGTGAGCAGCAGCCATTGCCACTAAAGTGGAAGAGGGTGTCACCGCTGCTGAAGAAGAAGTTCTTGGAGACACGGGTTTCTAATGTTTCATTTAATTAGAAAAGGCACGTGTCAAATTGGGTTTGGCGGGCATCACCAGCAACGGAGAAGTGGAAGAAGCTGAGGCCATTGGAGACGCTGTCACCGTTGTTGAGACAGGTCGTGGCTTGCAAATGTAAGGTTGCGTCCTGGCGGCAGTGCCTCTCTTGCGAGTAGAAGCTGTTTTCTGTGGACTTATCTTTTTCTTTTTCTGTGGCTGTGACCTGGTCTTGACACCGTTGCTCTTTTTCTTTTTCATCTGGGTACGTCGGGGAGTGACTTTTTCTTGGGAAGAACTTTGGGAGCATTGGATCCCATTTTAAGAGGGAGCGAATGATGACACCTCCTAGAGAACAGCTACCTCCAGGTCTCAAAATGATTTGCTTTTTGGTTTAGGTGTCGATGCAAGGATCGGCCAGTTGCGTCAAGGCAACTTTGTTTCTGTGGAAAAAAAAAAAAACGTTTGGTTTGATGTGGAATCTGAATGATGACTTGCAGTAATTGACGTGCTGTCACAGTAAACCATCGTAAGAATTCTTTGAGACTAGCTTCTAAGACACCAGCACGTATTTGTGGATTTTTTTTCGCGACGAATACCGTACAAGGCACGAATCAATTTGATGGGAAGATGAGACTGAATGGACGTCATGTTAACGATATGTGAGACAGAGTCAAAGAGACCGAGGTTTTTATAGACTTTTTTGGTGATTGTGATTAAGTCGACGAAAGGGACGTGTACACGACAGGCCCTCCGTCTTGGTACCAGTAGTGAAACAGATGATTACGAAATCGCAAATAATCGGGAGTAGTAGGTTTTAAATCCACGAGTAAATAAGCGTGTGGGGTTTGAGTGGTATCGTCGTACGCATGAGCTAGCCAAGGCGTTCCTAACTGTTTGGCTAACACTTGTACTTGCGATTTATCTCTAGGGCTTTTAAACAAGACCACGTAATGAGCATTGAGACTGATGGTACGATGGGCTTTACTTTGTTGAAACAAATTTTGAGTGATGTAGATGACACTGGCATTACGATGATGCCCTTTGCGCGTGAGCCAGAGTTTAATTTCTTCTTCGTCTTCTGCTAACATGTCGTCAAAGATAACCAAATGAGTTTGACTAGGGTCAGACATGATCCCGTCGTCCTCGCCAGGAATGCCTTCCACAAAGACGATGGAATCACCTTGACTTTCTCGCAGAAGGCTGTACGCTGATTGTCACTCTCTGTAACACCACACGATGCGTTGAGGTGGACGATCGATCAAATGATGTTTATGTTCGATCAAACGTTTGACAAATTCGGTTTTTCCTGAACCGCTAGGTCCGGCAATGAGCATGTTAAAGGGATGGCGAAGATACACGGCCTCCCAACTAGTCCGATCTATGTGTTCGTCAATGACTCTGACAGTGGAGGAAGAGGGAGCAGAGACAGTAGAGGCAGCCATAGTAGCGTAAGAAATGTCACTTTTGACACGAGGACAGACAAAACAAGAGTTTTTATATTTTTTTTTCAGGACACGTTTATTGTCATCTTTAATTGTGAACAACACGAAAGACAAAAATACATAAAAGCCAAATGGTTAAGTACATGAATAAAAGACACATCAAAACTATCATAGTGGAATATAAACAAGTCTCTGTACAACATTTGTGGTGATCAAGAGGTGAAATCGTAGGGGTACTGTGTAATGTTCTTAGAGACTCTACACTCCTTGGCACAGTCACACAAGAGTCCTCCCGGAATGGCCTTTCGGGGATGTCGATAATGGTCCTGTCCTGAAGAGAGTGGTTTTCCCCGGTCATGACTTCTTCTTCTGGCACTGTCACTAACACTGGTTTAAAAGTTACTTTTTTCACGGAACGTTTTAATTTTTTAGGATTACAAATCTTTGGCATAGTGTGCCACTTCTTTTGTCCAAGCCTCAAAACCCCAACTTTTCCAGTCACGTACATCTTTCCAGTGACGGTGTAAGTCACAAGCTACACACACGTCGTCGTACACATCTTCAGTGCCTAAAAGTTGACGAATCTTGTTTTCCCGTAGAGGTTGAGAAGTATCAAGATGAAAGCGCAAAGCTTTGAGCAGAATAAGTCTCTCGAGTACATTTAAAGGGACCACTTTCATGCTCTTTGGAGTGGTATTTACTGTTCGTAAAGAATCCACAAGGAATCGGTTGGTAAACTAAATCTCAGAAAGCAAGTCACTAAGGCACACACTACACGTCGACCCCAATTCAATGGACACAGTTCTCGTAATAGACGATCGTAATCCTCTACCGTTTGAATAGCGTCATTGATTTTCTTCCACGGAATCGGTTGTATCACGAATCATAAAGGTCGTGGCATGGTAGTCCGTTTTTATACCCTCTTTGGTGTAAGGTAATAAGTGCACTTTTTGAACAGCCTCGATTTTATTTTAGTACCGTACCAAAAAAGTTTAGTCACTAACTCACACACCACACGTCGCACAGAAGTTTCCTCTTGAACTAGAAAGAATTGTTCTTGTAAAGATTTGTTGTAATCCTCTAACTCGTCCGTTGGAATTCGGTGTATTAGGATCACCTTGTAAGTTGAATGAGTGACATCCAAAACTTTATGAATTTCAAGCGATTCATCAATGTCTGACCGCTGGAACACTTTCATCAGAATCAGTCCTCTTATAGCATTTAGGTACCAGTGGTTCAAACATCGGTGATGTAACTGATGCAATGGTTCTTTGCGTTTCACTAGTATTTTGACGAACTCGCGGTAAATGCGTTCTCTCAATTCCACAGGCAAACCACGAATGTTCTCTTGTAAAATATCCATACCCATGTCAGTCAAACACTTCTCCTAGAGCGAAAGTAATGAACGTAGTGAGTAATTCCTGACCACTGCCATTCCAGAAAACGGTCAAGAATGTCAATAAAATCTTCAAATGTAAATGGTCTAAAGCGCAATAGTAGGAAGAACGTACCCTTGATCCTGAGAAATCGGACTTGTTTGTTGACTTTTGTCAATTTCCTCTTGTGAATTTCTCGACATAAACGTTCTACAGTCACTAATTGAGATTTGGCTCTGGCAACTCCCTGCCAAATTTCCTTGTATATCTTCTCTTGCAATTCGTTTGGTAATCTTTGAAGATTATTTTTCAAACGGGGTTTAAATACTTGTCCAGGGGTTGTCCAACGTTTGACTCCTAGCCACGTAGCTGCTTTTTTATATGACATGGTATGCCCACTTCAATGACGAGGTCCCACTAAAGGTAGGTAGTGACAATCCGGAGACCATCGAGCATGTTCCAGGTAAGCGCAATCTTTCTTCTCCCACTGGTGAAGTGAGACACCGCAACTGAAGCACTTGACTTTATCCCCTCTACCCAAGTAGATAAATCCAGCTCTAGCTAATTCTTCGGGGGTAGGTCCTCCCAGATATATTGGCCATTTTCCTCGGAAGGTTTGGATCTGACTTTCATAGTCGCAGTATTCAGGCAAACGCACAGGGAACGAATATTCGTCTCTCACAGGTTGAATTCGATGAGGGTACGGTGAAATATGTAGGTGTTTGCTCAGTTTTACATGATATCCGTAGGGTGGTAGCCACATGGTTTCATAATGATGACATCCACCATGAAAACCAGTAAAGTGAAACGGTGTACGATAACGAGTGGCTTCGCTTTCGCATCCGTCAGGTTTGACACGCACTGCATCCCTTTCCATGGTAGGTATGGTAGTAGTAGTTATAGCAAAGTTCCCTTGATGATGTGGTACTGAATCACTAAGGTCATAGCGTACGGCATCCCTATCATCGCAAGGTACAGCATCGCACTCGAGTTTGCTCTTGCTTGATACTTGCTGTTTGAAAGGATTCATCTTTCTCGCTTGGCAATGGTAGTGACAATGAACTGTCGGTCTTGAACGTTGTCCCTTTTTATACTAGTCGTAATAAAGTCTCGAGTTTGTACATCGTTCTTTTTTTATGACCAGTTTTGGAAGTCTTCCTTTTTTTCTTCTTGGACATCGGTACTACCTTCTCTAAGATACCGTCTTACCTGAAACATAGTGTGATGGGTGTAAAGACCATAGAAAGGTAAGGACAATGCGGAGACCATTGAGTATGTTCCAGAATAGCTGAATCTTTGTAGAAACATCGATCCATACGCAACTTAAGACCATAACTGAAACACTGTACTACGTATCCCAGTCCATTCTCGGGTCCCAAGTAGACAAATCCTGTTCTAGCTAAAACATTCGCAGTAGGTAACCCTTCCCTATCTGTGGGCCATTTTTGAAACGTTTCCAATCGACTGGCACAACTGCAATAGTCAGGCAAGAAAACAGGAAAATGGTATGGTTTGAACTTGAAGCTCTCTGTGTGTTTCTCAGTCGATTCTTGTTATGTCGAAGTTATCCTCTTGTTGGTGATTATCGTCTTGGAACCATTTTTTATACCAGCGTGACCGTAGTACGGTAAAGTGAAGTGGTTGGGAAGCCGAACTCGCTTCTGGTACACGATTTGATAGACTTTTTCCAAGGGTCGGCTAACGATTTCATGTGTGGGTAAACGTACAATCTTGTTCTGTTCGTGGGTGGTCACTTTAAAATTTCCATCCTGTCCAGTGTACAAGGTTTCTTTCAAGACGCCAAAGTTCACCAGGCGACTGGTGCGATAATTGAGAGTCAATCCTTTGACTTTACACTCCGTGTGTACTTCTCCTTGAGGGTCACGGTATTCGTAGCCATAATGTTTGGAACCGCCACTTGCAAAACTGAGAATCTTGTCGTCGGGATGCTTGTCCGTCCAGGCTCCTAAACGGTCTCCTTCGATGATAGGGTGTTGTTGACCCAGGCGATCGATGTAGATGAAACTGTCTGTGTCAAAATACAGCACACGATCTCCTAACTGGTGTAACGCTTCGTACAGTTTTAAGCGAGCATGGGCTGTCACGTAAGACGCAATGATGATATTTCCAAATTCGTCGGCTTCTACAAAGTCCAGTTCTTCTTTGTAATTGACTAAGAGCAAGTCCTCACGAACGACGTCCACGTGTTTCATGTATTTGGTTTTGTCTTGGGTAAACACTGTCGTTGTGCCAATTTGCCCCAAAAGCCATTAGACATCACTTTGGCAAATGATCGCCGTCCTTCGTTTTTCTCCACGAGGTCTAAAGTGATGCCTTCCTGCTCCAAGTATTTCTCTTTGAATTATTTTTGTCTTCGGGAGTATGGCACCAGGAAGGATAGAAGCTGTCTTCTTGTTTCAGTTTCAAAAAGGCATTCACGTAGTCTGCGAAAATGCCTTTTTGAGTCTCGTAGCCCTTGTGGTATTTTTCTGTCTTGGGAAAGTGGTAAATTTCGTACACTTCTAACAGCTGGTATCGCAAGTCCAGAGTTTTGAACAATTCCACGCTGACCCACGTTCCTGTCAAGGCGCGTTCTTCCTGAGTGTGCTGACAAGGTCGGTCTTGGTTGCACGTTTCAGCACAAGTACGACACAAGGGAAACATCAGTTTTCCTTGGCAATGATGTGGTAAAACGGGATGGTACAAGTTCGTGGGAGGCAAGACTTTGCACTTGATCAATCCTTCGTATTGTCTAATATTGTCCACGTCGATGTGTTCGGTCAGCAATTGTAGGTGCCCTGCGGGAAAGTGACAATATTTGCACACTTACGGATACAGAGAACACACGTCCAGGTATTTGATTTCTTCTCCTTTCTCCTCAGCGGCTTGGTACAGCAAACAGGTGGCATTCGTCCGTCCTCCGTACAAACTGTCTCGTGGGCTCAGTGGGTCCACCAGCTTGTAACTTTCCACGATACGCTAAACTCGGGTTCGGTTTTCAATCGCTGATCGTACTCGTGTTCCCATATTTCTATCACTTGGTATCCTTTCTCTTCTAACTTCAAGCGACGCTGACAAGTGGCCTGGTACAAGTCTTCCATGGTCCGTTGTAAAAACTGGTTTGTCGTATTACGTTGAGGGTAGCAGATGGGACATCCGTGAAATAAGCACCCATTAAACTCGTACACAATCTTGGGGTTTTCTAAGTCCCAGCCATCCACCGAATACCTTCCGATGGTTTTTTTTTTTCGCCTCCTCCGTTGCGAGCATGTTCGATCCATTTGTCTTCCTTGTCGCACAAGTAATGTAACCAGCGTAGGGCTTTGACCGAGTATTGACGTTTGACAAAGTTCGTCGTTTGAGGACTTATGGCAGCTAGGGTGTTTTCGGGCATGAATCGTTGGCGGTACACTAAGGAACACGCTTTGGCAATGGTGCAGGCTTCTTTGAAAGGATCGATCCCTCCGTGTTCCATGAACAGTTCTTGAAAGTTTCCACAGCAACGCCGTAACATATCCACGTTGGAACGACAATATTTTAACATTTCATCCTGAAAGTCGAAAGGGTCCGAGGCGTGTGTCTGGTATTGGGCGTAGAAAGCTTCTAGTTGTTCGGTACGCAAGTTGTCGGGGTCGTAGAAATGAGCCTCAGGCAAATGGGGTAGAAAGGCATGTTGATTGGCTTCAGTATTGAAAAAGTGCGAAAAATAGCCTTTGGCCATTTCTGTCATTCCAAACGTTTTATGCATGCGGCTCAAAGGCATGGCAAAGTAACTCATCGAATCTTTAAACTGCACTTGTCCCACTTGCATGGAAATGATTTTGGCTCCGTTCAAAGTCACTTTAGGATGTTCGGTACTTTGTTCCGTATAGTATCTCAAAAGAAATTGTCCATCGTATCCCGAGAAATTGTGAGCCATCACCATGGCATAGCGACGACAATCTCCGTAACGTTCGATGTCTTCTTGGCTCCACGTCTCGTCGATAGGGTTCAAAATCCATTGGGCGAAATCGGCTAGCAAGTTCGATCCCCGAAAAATTTTTTCACGTCCTCTAGGAATCTTGCTACAGTGAGGGCAATGAGCAAAGATAGGCTCTTGGATGCACTTCTCGCACGCTCAGTGAGCCACGCAGAAATTAGGAATGTGAATGCCAGTCTCTTGCATGCATTCGAAATCGAAAAAGATGAAATTGCCTTTCTTCTGGTCATTATCTTCTTCTTCTTCATATTTGGATTGGAATTTTTGAATATAGCATTGGTGTTCCAAGTCCACGACTTGGCGACAAGTGTGACATCGTTTCTTTCCTCGACAAACGTGTAACTTGGCACTATTGGTACGTATGCCTTGTCCACAAGCAGGGCACAATTTCAGTTGACAAGCACTTTTCCGCTGTGAACCTTGCGTCTTCAGATGTTGTTGGTAACAGGTAGGACTGACAAACGTGCGCTGACAAGCTGGGCAATGCACTCGTTCTTGTTCTTCGTCCAGACCGGGCTTAGAGGCTAAACATCCCTCACATTTCGATCCACAATTCTTATGTTGCTCTCGATTGTTATAGCCATGCTCACATTTCTCACAGTAATAACCGTATGACAAGAATGCAGTGCTACTGGTAATGGCATCGAAATGTTCATCGTGATGATAACGTCTATGTATTTTCCGTCTTTGAAATCTTTGCCTCGAAACAACAGAGTTCCGCGCACTTCTTGCGGGTGCACTTTCAATGTGTAGCGTGGAGCCAAGACGTCTTGCAATTTTTGCATTTCAGGAATGCCACAGGGTGTGTCTTTGGATATCCCCGCTTGCTGTAACAAGAGTTCTGCTTCTCTTTGTTGTTTGGTTCGGTTCGATCGTCGAATAGTTTTCCAGGCTCTTTTCCATTCTGCAGTGTCGTTCTTGTCGGCATACGTTCGTCCCACCACGATGGCACGGGCTAAACACATCTGGTCTTGAGGGTTGTTAATTTGAACGAGGCTGCGCTTGATGCTGCGAAATTGTCGAAGATTGTCTACCAATAACACCTTTTTGCTTTGTCTTGTCCCTTGGGGAAGAGACACGTGGGTCATGAACAGTGTCGCTTTTCCATTGGTGATGTGAAACTTGTCGTTGGATTGTCGTACGTGTTGAATCTTGATCATGACTTTGGAAGGTGTCAATTCTGCCGGACTGCTAAACTCGATCCAAACAGGTGACTTCAAACTGTCGTGATGAATAGAAAGTCTCAAGCGATCATCTTCTTTGGCTTCACATTGCTGTTTCAGTGTGGTTAACAAAGAATCCCGCACATTGGTGATGAACCCCTCTGCTTTCTTCAGCGGTACGTCGGACTTGAAATCTTTAAACTTCACCGTGTACGTGTAGTCCGTAGTTCTAAATTTTCTAGAGGAGCGTTTCTCTGTCTCTAGAATGTGATAGTGCTTTTCAGGGTTTACTGGTGGTGATGGACTTTGGTTTGGTGTAGACTCTCTGGGCCTAGATTCTGGCTCACTCATCTCATCTTCAAAATCGCTGGCATGAATTTGCGCCAAGACTTCAGTTACTGTTCGAGGCGATAAATCACGTTTCTGCCTCTTACTTTCTTCTCTTTTCTTTACGAAATGATGCGATCGTTTCATCTTGACTGCAAAAAGTCAAATGACTACATTTGAAACGCCACGGATCCCTATATATCCAAGTCAGACCAGTGTATATATAAAGGGCTGGTGCCTTCTCTCTCAGTATTCATTTCGCTCTCAAGCCGACCAGCACGATGGAAGGACCCACACAGATCGAACTTCTGATCAGAGCTTTGCGAGGTGTCATAAGAAAGTTTTCTTCAGACAAGCCGACGGACTACTCTCCCTGCTTTCCAGATAAAAGTCAAGATACTTGTTATATCTGTCATAAGAAAGGGCATTGGGCTACAACATGTCCAGACCGTCAAAAAAGCTAGGCCAGTGTCAAAAGAGACAAAATTCAGGATACCTGTTATCATTGTAAAGAGAAAGGACATTGGTCTTCAGAGTGTCCTAAGAAAGAACAGGAGCAGGAGGAGGAGGAAGAAAAAGAGGTGCCCTCGGCAAAGGAAGAACCCCGACACGTTCAGAAAGAGAAGACAGAAAAGAAAAAAAGACGAGACAAAAGTGAGGAAGAGAAGGAGGAAAAAACTGTGAAAGTGAAGAAATTCAAAAAACAGAGAGAGTAAAGAAAAAGACACAAAAGAAGTCTATGAACTTTTTAAAACAAGTGTTGTGTTATATTGTGTTGTGATATTGGACTGTAAACATTTGTACCAGAATAGACCAGACTGGAAAACGTGTCTCTTGGTTTTGATTGTTTAGAATATTAAGGACCTACACTGACACACTCAGAACACGTACATCATGGGTTAAAATAATAAAAGGGATTTTGAGTTTTAATTGATTTTGACAAAATGAACAGTGTCTCTTTTCGAAAGAAGTGAGTGGCCCTGAAAAGGACCGTTGGGTGTTTGTTTTTTCTTAGAACAAACTTAGGAACGAGAAGCCATCAGCTTTAACTGCCTTAAGCCTTTGCCACGGCCAAGGACTACTTGTGGACTTGCTCCTGTCGATGATTGGGTAGAAGTCAGTAGGGGTGGTATCTCAGGTGTAGTAACCGGGTTGGACTGTTTGGCTTGGGAAGGTCTTTTTCTCTTGGGTCGTAATAAAGAAGTCTGAT
>JAECUM010038055.1:17500-24967 GCA_016617855.1 Megalonaias nervosa
CAAGAATGAGTTTTTCGTTTACTTTCTAAGTGTGGTCGGCAGTAGAGAGAGTTACTGTTTTATACTGCTTGTCAGGACATTTCCGGTTCGAATAAAAAGTAATATATTTCTTATTAATTGAGGAAACGTCGTTGCATGAGTTGGTTGTATATGAAACAAGAAAGTGAATTTGTTGATGTAAGGTCGATGTCAATTACAAGATCGAGGCACATTCAAATCTTTGGGACGTAATTGGCTTGAATAACGCCTGGGCCTTTTAAGTCTGTCATTTTGCACGCTGGGGACCCTTCTTGGGTTATATTCAAACCGCTGTAATTAATATGGACTACACGCATTAGTTTCCCAGTAAGTACTTCATGTTTAACAGCTTACAGTCTTCAGCAAGAACATAATCTCAACGAAACTGATCTGGAAACACAACCTGAGCCGAGATGTTTTCTTTTACTGTGGTATATATAATGACGAAAACCTGACCTATTGATTTGTATAGCGTTTGAAAGGATTTATCTCATGTTGGCCTTATAATGCCAAACTAATGGAGTCTTTCTAACGTTATAGAAAATTTAAAATCACGATTTCGCTTAATGCGTCACACAGATTTGACAATGAAGATCAAAAGACGTTGAATAATTATTCAAATAAGTTTTCGGAACTTCTTGGTAAATTAATTGACTTAGGAATTATCTTGGAAGCTCAACGATGCCAACTTGTCGCACACTATAATGAAAAGCTCGAAAAGTTATTATTTGATATTATGGAATAAACCTTCAAACTGTTGACGTTGTATGTATGTAGTACGCAACAACTACTTGATGAGCATAATATTTACTGCAGCAGAATCAGTGAAAAGCCGAAGTGCACTATCGTGGCAGAACCTGGTTAAAACATGTACCACCGTACAACAAAAAATGAAAATACTGTATATTATCTACGCGGACTTGTAATGCCTTAACATTTCTGTTGGAAGCTCTGCTTCCCCTAAAGGAGGTCCCAACGAAATTCATTCAGATATATCACTAAAGTAGCTGAACAAAGTCCTATACGGGTTTTGTTATACTGTAGGCAGATGCGACGGGCAAACTGAGTCACCATTGTTGTATCGTAGCTAGAAATCTGTGAAGGTGATTCTTAAATCGTTCTTTACAACGAAATGCATCAGGCAACAGCTATCCTCCCCCGCTGACATAATAACTAAAATAACATTTGCTGGTTTTCCGCTCCAATGATGCCAAAGTGCATGACCATTGTCACACAATACACGCAACCTACAGCTGTCAATTTGATCGAAGAAAACAAAAATCGCTTTTGTGCTTCATAGCTGGCGGAGGTATGATGGCCTCTTAATAATGCAAAGGGCAGCAGCAGCATCAATGGCGCCAATAAGCGTAACCCCCAGTGCTGGATGTATTAAGGGATGAGAAAATGTTAGCTCTTAAAGTTCTGTAACATGCTTCTTATCCAAACTGCTCATATAAGAGTTTTGTTACGATAACATCAAACCTCAGTATGATAACGACATCTAAATGCAACACACGGACACGGATTCATCTCTTATGCATATTAGTGTGTACTCGGATATAAGTGAGCAATCTTTGGTAAATGAGTTTGACACCAGAGAAAACCAACTCTGTAGCGAGAGACTCTGCTTTCATGACCTCCTGAAGGTCCTGACCCTCGTAGTTTGAAATCTGCCTTCTGTTTTCTATATACTATTCTGTGTTTTAGAGAAATGTGGTCATGGTCTTCTATTGTCAAAATCGTACAGAAAGACCTGGTAATATGCGTCTACATTTTATATACCCATGCAAAGTTTTTTGAAAGAACCCATGGGGATATTGTAATACTCAGAGCCCGTCTGTCCTCTTGTCCTGAATCATCTCTCCTCCTAAGCCGCTGGTTGAAATTTCACGCAGTAGTTACGTTGCCTTTGAGGTAACCATCTACAACAGTCGTGTAATCCTTGGCTCACATTCCTGGTGCCCCAGTGGGGGGATCAATGGTAAGGTTTTCCAAGTTTCAATTTCATTTGTATTGTCAAAACATTTTCCCATCTATACTCTGTAAATGCATACATAGCGAAGACGCATCACGTATATGATGGATTGTGAATTATAACCCCACCCACGTTTATGTTTTGTTCATGTGTACATTGTTTTGATTTTTTTTTTTGGGGGGGAGGGTGTCTTTTTTAATATTAACACACTTGTCTCGATAAACAGTTTTGTCCCTATAAACACTTTTTCCCCCATGCACTCTTCTGTTACTATAAACACTTTTGTCGGGATATATCCATTCCCGTATTAGCATATTGACGCCTATATAATTATGGTTTGTTTCCCTGTAGGCCCCCACATATTAACCTAAGGACGTTTCTACAATTATGGTTTGTCCCCCAATTGGCCCATACAACTACTGATATCTTTCATCTGAATCGATAGATTGTTCTCTACTCGAATGAGGACCGTATGTATGTATGTATGTATGTATGTATGTATGTATCCCTCTCTCTCTCTCTCTCTCTGTATATATATATATATATATATATATATATATACCAAGTATACTCTGATATCCGGAACAGTTGATCGATTTAAGTGGTAAAATCGGCAATTTCAGTAGGGAACGGAAATACGTATACTTAAGTCAGTATATTGATTGATTTACCTATTTATCGATTTAAAAAAATTAAGCCATATTCATGGACTAGTAAATATTACTCTCGAATGTTTTGATATAAACTTCGCAAATCGCCTTTGACTTAGCAAATGAATTCAAATAATCAAATAACGAACAACGCGTACTTTATTAGTATTTTTGAAGCTAATTATGATTATCTATCTATCTATCTATCTATCTATCTATCTATCTATCTATATTAGTTTTTTCATTTTTGTTTTGCGATACTAGAATAATCTTTCGATGGACAATGAACTATTATCTTTATTTTTAGTACAGATCACATGTACGGCCAAACGTACTTATTTTATCCTGATTAACCTTTACTTCCACTTAACAAGGTATTGAGTTGGACAATGCATCAGCTCTATGTTAAATATAGTCCAAAAGATATTTTGGGCGAATACTGCGTTCCACTATGATTTCGTCAAGCGATCTCATGGCGTTGACACATGCCTATGACGTCAAAGGTGAACTAATTTGAACTCTAGCCAATATTGTGACATTAAAAGCTTTTCTCACCAGATTTAGGAGGTAAAACGAACCTAGCCCTTGTTTCAATCTTTTTTGACAGACCTGTAGTTACTGTCAGATAGATAGATGCTAATATATGAAATGAGAGTTTGCAATGCTAAAATACCGGTCGTACCTTACTATACTAAGATATTTGTGGAAATGTTTACAAACACAGATAAGGTAACTTTAGTGTCAGCAAGGAAGTGGATTGTTCAAGCAGCAGGCAGGGTGAACCCTGCAACTTTTTTCCTGACCTTATTTTACAAAAATAAAGGTTCCTACAGGGGCTGAAAAAAAAATAATGTCAATAACGCTAAACCGAACCTTCATGAGGATATGAAAATCGCATTTAGTTTTTATTGTATTTTAAGTCTTTATTTTTACTTCTAATAATAATAATAATAATGGCTCCGCTAAACGCTCCGCCATCATTATTATTATTAGTAGTAGAAGTAAAAATAAAGGACAACTAAAACCACCTATGAAAAATAAGACATTTTTTTGGGAACAGAAAGTTATTTTTGTTATTTTATTTTTGACTTTTTGTTTTTATTTTTATAATGCGTTTAGTTTACTTACCGGGTCAATTAATTTTTGTCGTTTTTCATCCTGCCTGCTGCTGTAAATTAACCAAAGATTTTATCCAAACCTATACGATACCTGGATCTTGGGTCATGTAAATTTATTGTTATAAATCCGAACGGAACAGCTTGTGCTTTCGAAAAGAAGTTTTTAAACTTAATCATGTCCATATCCCCTGAACACCAAGTATAATAAATATTCTGTAAAGTATAATTATCTACTCCATTAAACACGACTAAAATATTGCAGTTGTCTCTGATCACTTTAGGTATTTGTGTATATCGTTGTGTAACATAAATCACGTCTGTATTCTTGTGTCTACCTCGAGAAAATATTCTAGCTGGATTTGTTTGTCTGTCCAGCATAACGTCATCGTACACCACTGAATTATTAATAAATCCATCTAGGTCATCTACAGATGGGGCCTCATCAATATCGGTAATAAAGTCAACAACATCATTACCGTTTTCATTCAGCAATTTTGCATTTTCATTAAAATCTTTAAGTACTTCGTAACAGTGTTGATCATCTACGGATGGTGCTACTAAACACAGTTTACTCCATTTCAACCATCGCATTATTCAATTTAGTAATAGTTGTATTTTACCTGATCCAGATGGACCTATTATAATCATCCTTATCGAATTTGGTAATGCCGGATGATGTTTAACTGGTTCCTGTTTTCGTGTCGCCGAAAAGTCAATTATATCCATATAGCAAATAATATGAGTCTATATTGTGTTCGGTGTAAAATTCCTACACCCACTGCTGAATTAACTACAATAACAACGAAGAATAAACGACGTGCTCTGACAGGCAATTGCGTTAAATGTGGCACGAAGAAATACAAATTTGTCAAAACAAAGACAGGTGGAGATATCGCGGCTTCATTAAGGAAATTACCGGGAACTCCATGGGCTAAATACCCCGGTGAGAACCATCTTCCTGGATATAATTATTGTGGTCCTGGAGCTCGACTTGATATCCGACTTGATGATCAAGATCAACCAAGATCAGGAGAGTATCCAATAAATAAGATTGATCAAGCGTGTCATGTTCATGACGTTGTGTATAAAAGTAAAGATTTACAACAACGGCATCTCGCAGATGTAAAATTGATTCATGCGTTAAATTCTATACCTAATAAATCTGTTAGAGAAAAGCTCGCTAGTTTTTTTATAAAATCTGCCATGAAAAGTAAAATAATGTTAGGTGCTGGTAATTAATTATATAACTATTATAATGGAGTCTGTTTATTATAGCCCAAGAGGATATTGGTAAACTTGCTGAAGCAGCAAAAGTCTCACGTTCTGTTGCTGCAGCGTGGTTAGCACGACAGGCAATATGGCAAATTTATCTACCACCACCTAAAAAATTCAGTATGCACATTTTGATGTCAGCGTCCCTAATGAGGTTCATCAAGCAGATATTTTATTTTTACAACATGACACCATTAAAATTGGTAGACGTCAATCACGCACATACAAATACGCATTAACTGTCGTTGACATTGCAAGTAGATATAAAGAAGCGGAACCATTATCAACAAAGACAGCATCTGAACTTGCATCTGCGTTTGAGCGAATTTATCGACGTGGTGGTCTACAATGGCCACAGTTATTACAGGTTGATCCTGGCAAAGAATTTCTTGGTGCAGTATTATCGTTGATGAAGAAACATAACGTTAAAATCAGACGAGGACATACTGAAATTCATCGTGATCAGGCAATCGTTGAACGATTTAATCGAACACTTGCTGAGCGGTTATTTGGATATCAATATGCAAAGGAAATATCTACTAACTTTAAGTCCGGTGAGAGATCTCGTGAATGGGTTACAAGGTTACCAAGTGTGATAGCTGCGTTAAATAATGAAATTATTCGTTCAACTTCCATGAAACCTTCTATTGCGATCACAAAAAAATATATACCCCGTAGCAATGGTTACGGACAACGCCGTGAATCTTTCTCTCAACCAGTATTAGGTAATGTAACTGTAAGATATTTATATGAACCTGGTGAACTTGAAGGTGGTAAAAAAAGAGCAACTGATCCTATCTGGAGCGTGACTACACATACAATTTCTAGCGTGGTAAGATCCACTGGAAGACCTCCAATCTACAGACTAGATTCTACTGCTCCTCAACGTGGATTTGAGGGTGAACAATTACAAGTAATTCCTAAAGACACACTATTACCACCACATACAATTACATAACCAGAACCTCTACGTCGATTGCATTCAAGACAGGTCAGCATCACATTATTACGTGTATGACCAAGATCACTATTAATTCTGTCTACGGGAAATTGTCTTGGATTATTATTCGAATATTGCCATAACATATTACAGTTACAGCTTGCACAATGATTATTCTGTCGTTGTTTTAGTGTTATAATAAATTCAGTACCAATATCAAAGTCACGATTATTTTTTTTTTCTCACATTGCTTATAACCAGACAGTTTTTTTCTTATTACGTCATTATTAACAGTTTGATTATTATTTTCTGTAAAATTCATAATAACCCTATGTAGTTGAGATGTTCTTCTAACTCGAGAAACTGCGAGATAGACTAAATTTGACCATTCGATCCGATCATCTATAATCCAGATATTTGTATCAGAAATAGTTAACCCCTGTGACGAGTGAATCGTTATAGCGTATCCTAACGTCCACGGTGATTTATTCATACTCAGCGCATTCTCAGCAACATTAATATCGACTAAAACAATATCGTTCAAGACAAGATTTTGTATTCCACCACCAGGAATTTCAACTTCAATGTTCTGTCGTCGAGTATCTGCTGGGCGATAACATAATGGTACAGGCAGATCTGAAAACTTTTCTTTATGTAACAGAAATAATTTCTCCTGTAGTTCATCACGAACTATCTTTCTATTTGCAACTATTAAATCAGCGGGATTCCACAAATTTATAAAATCATTCATTGTATTCTCTGGAATTACTCCTCGCATTATTTCACATTGTATTTTATCCGGCTGTAGTCTGATTAACCTTTTAAACTCCTTCAGCGGTTCATCAATAGCTCTATGGTCATCATTTATTTCTTCATAATAATCTACATTATTCTTCAGCCATTCATGTGGTGACTGTCCAATAAAGGGTGATGGTTGACCATGATCGCCACACATTATTACAGCAGTATTCTTTGTTAATAACCAATCAAGAAATGTTTTTAATATTTCTAACGACACCGTGTCTACCTCGTCCCATATAATATATTTAGGTATATATTTCTCACCCATTCGTTCAGGAGTCCATGTGTCTCCACACCATCTAAAGAAACTATGATATGTTCATGATTTTACTCCTCGTTCTTTTATCTCTCTGGCTAATTTATGTGTCGGTGTCAAAACAATTATATCTGAATTATTATTCATGAATAATTTAATCACACGCGTTGTTTTACCTGAACCACCGCATCCGTTAAGATAAACAGTCTTATGTCTAGCCACGGGATCATATACAGATGGTGCTGATGACTTTGATATTTGATTATTATTTTTGTAATATATTTCCTTAATTTCAACGTCGGCAGATTCGGAATAACTAAGTATATTTTCTTGTTTTATTCTCCATGATCCCCATTCACCATTACCAAGTAGCGGTTTTAACAAATCTGTATATTTTTTATTTATATAAAACGAATCCGTTGCTACTCTGACAGCAT
>JAECUM010038058.1:0-23661 GCA_016617855.1 Megalonaias nervosa
ACACTGAGGCAAATTCAACTTATAAATTACAGTATAGATACTAAGAGAATGTCTGATTTGCGTTCTGTTTATGTGTGTATGTTTTGTAACAGTTTCTTGGGATTCAACGAATTTGTTTCAACTTCCAAACACCTTATAAAATCAACATTAAATCTGCCAGAATACCACAAATATGGCTGCCGATGACATCATTCGGGATAACTTGGAAACACTCTGGCTTAGAAGCATTTCGATTTTTTTTGTTTTTTATCTTTTTACAAATGACTCAAATCCATTGTCGGATATGGCCGAAGTTATTAAAAGAAGAAAAACCTTTAAATGACGTCTATAAAAAAGAACGCTGAAAAGAATTTGACCAAATATGAGAAAAAGCATCTTTTCATGCAGGCCTTCGAGTTTTTTTTACAAATGATACCAATCCAACGTGAAATTTGGTCACTAAACAATAGAAGAAAAACGTTTAGTTAATGAAACTATTCTCTTAACCCCTGGACATAGTTAACCCTGGACATAGTTAACCCCTGGACATAGTTTGATGAAACTTCTCAGAAAGCATTCTGGAATAAAGTTCTTTAAAAATTTTACCAATGACATCGCTCAGCGTTCAAACATGGCTGCCGTTACTTAGAACAGAAAAACTTCAGATTAAATTGCTTCTGCTTCGCAACTGCTCAACAAAATATGGCCACATTTTACAGAAATGACCATGACATGAAGACCGTTCAAACTTTTATATGTAAGGCCAACGCAAAAATAAATATGGCCGTCATTTTAAAAATAAAAATGTAAATAACTTCAGCTCAAAACCAATTTAGGGAATTTGACCAAATTCTACAAAGAGGCCCCTGCCATGACAGTCTTTCTAGTTTATACAAATTATGCCGACCCGCTGCCAGATATAGTTACCGTTACAAAAAGCATACAAAACCTTTAAAATTCTTCTCAAAAACCGCTAAACAGAATTTGACCAAATTGGACAAAAAGTACTCCAGCTTAAGGGTCTTTAAAATTTGTACATACGATGCCTATCCGACATTTAATATGATCGTCTCAGCAAAACCTTGAAAAATACACCACCACCCCACAAAAAAAAAAAAGAACAAGCACCCACTTTAAATGACTGTATTGCACAAACCGCTCAAGAAAATTTATTATATAAAAAGTTGCCTGCTGTGGATTCCTAGAATACTAAAAAACACTTTAAACCTCACAAGTACAATTATTTGACATATTAACAATTGGAAGTCTCACTAATATAAAAGTGGCCTTCGACATGTAATGCAGACGGAAAACTTATTCGAGAAACGTAAGGGGGTACACAATGTGTTGTATAAATGGTAGTATTAACGTACATTTTCCTTTACAGTGATTTACCTGCACACACTCACTCAGCCAAAGAAACCTAATGAATGAACTCTATTGATCCAGAATACCACTGCCACTAAGAGCAGACTTGATTGGTACTTACAGCTCTTGCCTTTAAACATTTGTTTCTGAAGGCTTGAATTCTACAGGTTTGATAACAAGGTGAGTTATTTATTGCTCATATACTCTATTCTAATTCACACCCTTTTCACATGTTTTTCATCTTGACCCACTCCACGTTTCACGTTTGTAGAAAAATAAACCTACATGTATTTTCGGTCACACCAGAAGACGATGTACATATACTATAAACATAACAAGGTAAACGTCCGATGATACACCATTTTATTGATAGATGTGTACTTTGAAATCGATTAAGACTATTCATAATAGATGCCACAGAGTGTAAAAGAAAACAAAAACACAACTATATAGAATCTGTGTCCTCCCTACCCTCACCCCACCGCGATAGACAGTGCCAGGCAAAAGACCACAGTCACTTGTACCCTCACCCCACCGCAATAGACAGTGCCAGGAAAAAGACCACAGTCACTTATTGCGGTTTTGCCGTTATCTCCGTGATTATGACAGTTATGGGATCATTTGAAATCAACATTAGCAATGGGGCTGACCTGCAGTCTTTCGGCAACGCTATCTCATACATGACCTCAGAATTCAACTGCAGTACGTAACATTTATGTGCACAAGTTAAGACATGAACTGATGATGTTTCTCGAAGTTAAGTCCCTTTGTTTATTTTATTTTTCGAAAGTAACAGCCCAGATTAACTGTCTGTATGTACGTCTTATATGCACACAATTATTTTAATTCTGTTATTTACCTTTATCGCATGCGTGGTGTGTAGTATATATATATATATATATATATATATATATATATATATATATAAATTTCTTATTGTAGGAAAGAGCGCAATAAGCATCACATAGAACACTTGGACGGAAATGCGAAAGAAGCAGACGAACCGCCAGAAGATAGTTATATGTCTTCTGGTTTCCTTGATACCTGTTGTTTACATCTTCTTCATTAAGTCTGCTAGTATATTTCGACAATTCACCACAAAAAAAACGGAATTGAAAGAAAGGACAGAGCTAGATATCAGTTCCTGGTTTGGTGACATATATGCTACTTGTGAGGGAAATGTTGTCGCTTACGGACATGAATTTGTTATTCTCAAAAATGTTCGCTTAGATCAAACGAATTCGCTGTTATTCGCAGTTCCTTGTGAAAATGTTGACTCTGAACCGTACTTCTTTTATTCCGGGTATGAAGGAACACCGATGACTGAATGGATGCTCAGCATTACACGAAGAAAGGATTCTGCGGAATTAACAAAGGTAGAATACACTTTGACAGTCGCCTTAAAAAGAACCGAGGCACATAATATATACCATACTTTGACAGAATGGTTTAATGTTTTTGCTTTGTCAAAACATTTCAAATTTGACCCCAAACAAGTGGATATTATATTTCTAGACGATCGACCACCTGGTGCAATGGATGAAACGTGGCATACCCTTTATCGACGGGTTTATTACGCCAAAAATCTACCTGAACCAACCGTATTTAAAACACTAATCTTGAGTCCCATAGGGTATGAGAGTCCACTTCGGCTCCCATTCTTAAAGAAAGTGGAAGGAATTGAAGAATTTTCTGATTATTTTCTACAGGGGTTCGGAATAAATGAGAGAAAAAAGTTAAACTGTGCTAGGTTACGTGTGGTAATAATATGGCGGCATGATTACAACTCGCATCCTGAGCGCGCCGAAGCTGGAGGAACTATTTTCAGGAAGATACAAAACGAAGCAGAGGTGTTGCAGCAACTAAAGGACAGTCTACCAGGACATGAAATAGTTGATATTCTTTTGGAAAATATGGCTATGAAGCAACAGCTTCAGTTGATGGCTCATACTGATGTTCTCATTGGAATGCATGGGGCTGGAAACGCTCACACCCTCTTTCTCCCGTCTCACGCAGTATTATTAGAATTATTTCCCTTGGATTCTCCGTATGATAAAATTCAGTATTTCAGAGCTTTCTGCTTATGGAGGAACTTGACGTATGTAAGCTGGCAAAATGAGGACAAGAATAATGACCTTCCCAATTATTATACGTATGTGCCTCCGACAATGATTGACACTTATATTAAAAGTATTTACAAAGGGCTTTGCTCACAATAAAGAGTTAATTAAAGAGAAATAATGATATCAATGATATTTTCTTTTATCCGACTTAAATACTCATGACAGCTAGTTTCCTGCACTCGTTACCACTTTTGAACTTTAATTTAAAGTTTTAAATCGTATGAGTCTTGAATGCCACACTACGAAGTAGAATGACCATTTCATGTAGGAGGCCCAATTTAAGAGAGAGAGAGAGAGAGAGAGAGAGAGAGAGAGAGAGAGCAGGGCCGACCGGGGGTGGGGGTGGGGGGTGGGCAACCGGGAATATATCCCCTGGGCCATGGGCCGTAAGGGGGCCCGGGCCGAACAACACATTTTCATTTATAAAAGTGTTACGTATCGGCTCGTTCAAAAGTAACAAAAGAAAAGAGTGAAGACAACAAGCTTTGTAAGTTTTAACAAAAATAATTTATTTCCCTAGAAAACACGGTGAAAAGGTGAAAATATGAAATAGGACTTACGGTCTGTGAAGCAAATCCAAACATTTATCTTAGTACTGAAAAAATACAAGTCATATCACTAAATAATTTTAACTGAATCTTGATGACGTTCCAAGATGGAGGACGATGACGTCAGATGAAGTCTTTACACAAATGTCCAGAAGTTCACGTTGAACCACAATTTGTACTGTACTATTCCAATTTAGAATGAATTTCACTGAATGTCTTTGTCCTAAACCACTTGTGTAGTTCTCCAGGGAAAAATAAATTATTATTTAAAAGGTAGATGAACTCCTATAGCTGTCATCTATAACAAGACACATCTCGAGCTCTACAGATGTAAAGAAAAATAAACTCTTTTCCAGCACAAGAAAAACAATACCTTCTTCTCAAGGTATAAGAACGACTCGGACTATTTCACAGGGACCTAAGTGTTTAAAAACCGAACCAAAACGTCATTTCATGCACACGCACGAAGAACGCGTGGTTATTTCGCAATAAACAATGCAATTTCACGTGGGCCAGGAAATGACTTTGGCAATAACTAATCGTTTTCGCGTATTGTTTTCTTAAATCGACCAACTATGGCATGCAAAAAAATCGCGCTTATGCGAGTCATACTACGCTTTATATAAACATAATGTTTCTTTCAAAAATGTCAGATCCTGTGAACATAATCATCATCATAATAAAATATAGTGATACAATAATGAAATAAAAAGAATTCAAATTTTAACAAACAAGTAATTAAACTACATGGTCGTAACAAAATAAAAATTTTGTTTGAACAAGAAATAGGAGAGGCCCGGGTGTATCTAGCCGAGGGCCCCAGAGAGAGAGAGAGAGAGAGAGAGAGAGAGAGATGGTTGATTTATAGCTTAAAGGGCACTTAACACATTACTAACTATATCATACCGAGGAAATGGGTGCTAAGTGCCTTTCCAAAGTGCACACCATTGCTGCCAACGAGAGAGAGAGAGAGAGAGAGAGAGAGAGAGAGAGAGAGAGCTTCCTTAACTCTGTTTCCATCTTGTATTTCATTTTTAGTTCCATTACCTTAATGTCAGAGTCTGATACCGACTTACTGACCAATGCCAAAACACTTTTATCAAAAATACCTTTCCCCACCAAATATTGGATCAAAATATATTTAATTTCTTGTTTTGTCAAGGAAGCTTTTGCTTCAGAAAGTTCGTACTTTCTGGCAAGTTCAAGCAGCTCATCCTTCTTCAGACTATCCAACTGCTCCTGAGTTGGATTAGAAAGAAATATTTCCACTTTTGATGACATTGTGAATGAAAGCCTGTTGTTTTCACTAAAGATTTCAAACAAAATATGAAATAGAACTTGGGATTTAAAAACTAGGGGAATTTAAATTTCAAAAAACAATTTTCTGAAATATTTTAGCCAAATTCAATATCCCAAGGACGAGCTCCCCAATTTTCTTTTTGTTACTTATCGGCTCGTTCAAAAGTAACAAAAGAAAAGAGTGAAGACAACAAGCTTTGTAAGTTTTAACAAAAATAATTTATTTCCCTAGAAAACACGGTGAAAAGGTGAAAATATGAAATAGGACTTTCGGTTTGTGAAGAAAATCCAAACATTTATCTTAGTACTGAAAAAATACAAGTCTTATCACTAAATAATTTTAACTGAATCCAGGTTCGAATCTTGATGACGTTCCAAGATGGAGGAAGATGACGTCAGATGAAGTCTTTACACAAATGTTCAGAATTTCACGTTGAACCACAATTTGTACTGTACTAATCCAATTTAGAATGAATTTCACTGAATGTCTTTGTCTGCAGCCGCCTATTGAATATCTGTGGCTTCTCTGGTTTCCTCTACCTCTTGGACACTTCACGCCTCCACCTGGTTGTTAAGGTGTGTGTGTGTGTGTGTTTGTGTGTGTGTGTGTGTGTGTGTGTGTGTGGGGGGGATTTTTAACGTAGCTTTAAAAACAAAAATTCAGTCCTATCGCTACGATGTGCATTGTGGCAGTTTATAGTAAAGTCTAGTACTGAGGCATCATGCCGCAGACATGTTGCATGATGTCCCACCCAGTCACATTATCCTAACATCAGGCTGGCCAGTCCTAACACTAACCACTTAACGCTGAACCCCTAGCGAGGCAACTGTTAGTACCATTTTTATAAGTCTTTGGTATGACTCGGCCAGAGTTCGAACCCACTACCTCACGCATCCAAGGCGGACGCTTTAGCCACTAGGCCACAGAAGCGGTTGGTTGTTGAGATAAGTTGGTCGTAACTGCTTTTAACTATTTTTGTACAATCTTTTTGGGGCTAATTGAATTTGATTATAAATTTCTGACAAACCTTAATACTGTCGGAGAAAAAATCCCACAACAATCGGTTCTGTCGTGAGATAAAATGAACATGTTAGTCATGTCAGTGAGATCTACAATGAGGAATACGAGTAATCAATATACTATCTATTAGTAAATATCACTAAAATAAAAGTAACACTGTGAATTAGTTCTTTTTTTAGTATGTAATGTACAACTTCTCTTATACAATTTAAAATAGAAAATTCGCCTTTGGGATATGGTTGTCTTTTACCAGTTGGGGACAATGGTTTTAAAGGCTTGATCAGTTCACTGTGGAGTCTAATTGGAGGGACAGTGGGGCCTGAAAGCGTAGCTAAAAGCTGAGACAAGTGCGAGCATGCACTGCTTTGTGGAAATGTAATAGATCATGACCTCAGAAATTTATGTGTAACTAGAGAGAACGAATCTCACTGGCAGATTTGACAGTTGCACAAAATGTTATAACAAGTTCTGTTTGTGTGTGTGTGTCTTTTATACAGAATGAAAAACACTTAATTACATTTATTAATACACGTGTTTTGCGGAACCAGTGTCTCATATTCGTCCGTGGACTGATCCTGACCGCCGCACCCTCACCCCACCACCGTCCGAAAATCAATATTCGTATCTTACCATGATGTGAGACAAAACAAGTATTAAACTGCGAACACACCATCTGGCGAATCGCTAAGAGCGAAACGAAATTTCAGAGATTCAGAAGGCTGTCCAGGCTGATTTTCAATTTTGTTAATTTTGTAAACAAGCACACACACCCCTAAGTGAACCCCGGGTCCTATTAAAAAAAGGACACCCATATTTTGGGTTCGGAGGGTGGCCCAGGAAACTGCACCTGGGTTACATTTTGTGAGTTTACAATTACCCATCCAACGATATTTGGTCTTTTTTCGAGGCGTCGGGAGCGTTCATTATCTCGTAATATCGGTTAAGCGCACGACATTTTCGTCCACCACAAGATACAGATAATTTCGTTCTTCCCTTGGCCCCAATTCCGCATTTCAAACATGGTTGTGGTCCAGTACTGCCACGGCGAACACGGGCCATGTGATAGCCGCAGCACTCGCCACATCAAATTTTTCACAACGTGTGACTGATCCGATCATGAGCCATCGACAACTCATTTTTCTCCAGCCATATTATATTATTTAGAGAAATTATTTTCCCTAATTATATAGTGATAACTAATTATACTGTTGCAAAGCAGCTGATGGAACAGTATTTTAGTTGAACCACAACAAAACTTGATTTGATTTTGACAGATTAACAAAAGACAAAAAGAAAAGCAACCGCTGCTTGAGTTGCAATTATCAGAAAGGCCAAAATGAGTTTGCGCAATATGGTGCGTCCCATGTTTTTCCAACATTTCTGACAGACGGCGACTGTATTTTTGTCGACTCTACAATGAACGACAAACGAGCAGCTACGATTATCAATAATATTACAGACGACAAACGATATCTCTTCAGAATAAAATTTATTATCGAACTTGTCAGCGAATATGGTCCAACTTGGATTATCCGTGATAAGCTCGATCCTGTTAAGAAATCACGGCGATATAACAGCGTCACCAGACTGAACAAATATTCTAAACCGGGCATGTTTACCGGAATACACAATCCATATTACATCAACGCGTATCCAGTGTCAGAGGTGGTTTATGTACCATACCGTTTAAACGATCCTGATATTAATGCTCTTGCGTCGATGAAAACAGGTCTATTAAAATTGCTTGCCCAACGCGTCAGAGAACATTTCATTAACTTGTGACATGGAAACGGACAGAATCGAGAATATAAAATAGCACAAGGGGAAGATTCTGTTGTCGACGGAGCTAAAATAAATGACGTAGCAGTGTTGGAAAAACAATTAAAATTTCCAATCGTGGTAAAAACAATTACAAACGAGATTTTGTACAATTGCGGCAACTATCATAGTAAGGGCGCCCTAATAGCAATTATAAACCATCATTCACACGCCTGGACTGAATCAGTAAAAAAGTTTCTGCTGGAAAGAACAATACGATTTTATGACGGCAATATTTTTGAGGAGATTTACAACATCAGTGCGCGTGACCCTGTATCTGTCTGGCTATTTCACGGTGACGACCCAGATTTATCTGCAGCGGATTTATCCACCACAGATTTATCTGCAGTGGATTTTTCCGCCAAAGATTTATCTGCTACAGATGATTCAACATGTTACGAGTCTAGGCTCTTAAAATAAGTAACAGAAAAGAGTGAAGACAACAAGCTTTGTAAAATTAAACAAATAATTTATTTCCATAGAATAACAAGTGAAAAATGAGAAAAAAGAAACTTACGGTTTTACGAATCAAATCCAAAAATAATCCAAGAATTAAAAATAGAAGTCCTAGTAATAAAAAGTCCTGAATGAAACTGAGTTCGAATCCCGATGAATCCAAAATGGAAGGCGATGACGTCTGTTGTAGTCTACAAAGTACTGTTGTGTCAACAGTTCCTTGTTGAATCACAGAAAATACTATTCCAGTTTTGAATTCCGTATAAATTCTAGTGAATGACTTTGTCCAAGAATTTTGTAGGAGCACTTATGTATTTCCAGGGAAAAGAATCACTTGAAATTCAATAAAATAAAATTTCAACTCAGACTGGTCACAACAACTTAACGTATCAATTGTTTGGAGCCCGACTGAACTATCTTCTACCAAGACAACAGCTATACACTCGTTTAAGACGCAAAACAGATTCCCTGATGAGGGCCAATCTTCTATAAAAAAAGAAGTTTGTTACATGTCACGTACTCCAGGAATGACCTTGACTTAACTTAATGATTCTTGCTCTGAGAAAGAATATTTTTTAAAAACAAAAGTTGTTTACCAGAACTGTCACTGGTTCTGAATCAAGGTCAGAAAGTAGATACAGTGTTTCTATTATTAGCTGTTTATCAATGAGATAACAAAACAGGTCAAACAGAACTGAACTCAATTTCTGAACACTGTCAAATCCAGTAACAAAGTTACATTACAAAAGCATGTAATGGAATAAAAAATTTTTTAAACTAACAAACAAATAATTAAATTTCATATACATAACACAACATTTGATCAGTTTGTGCTACCGTATGATATACTTTATCGGAAGGAATCTCTACAACGTGCGATGAAACAGATTGCGTTAAAATATGACGGCGATAGTGAACAATTACTCAGTAACTGTTTTACCACGTTGTCTGTTGAGGCTCATATAGCGCATCCAAGAAAAATTCACCGTGCCCAACTCCAAAAGAATTTCTCGACAATATATCACTATCTTGTGTCGAGTTTGGACATTGTGGTCTCTGGAACACAAAATATAACTCCGCCGATATGATCTCAGTTGACAGCGTGGCTTTTTACCCGGCTAGTTTTCTTGAATACGGCGAATGTCAACTGTATTTTGAACGATTCGGTCATCCAACACACGAAATGACCAGAGTAGTGATAACGGTAATCTTCCCACGGACTGCGATCTTACCAGATTTGCCGACATTTAATCATTCGAGTTCTCAACGAGTATTCATCTGGTTGTACCCGTCTGGTTTGGTCGTCATTTTAATGCGCCAAATACCAGTGAAAATCTCAACGACTGTTGCGCCAAAGAATCAACGTGGCTGGGCTCCAATAGTGCTATTACGATATATGTTGGACGCCAAGATCATTACATCGCTGACTGTAACTTCTGCGATCATTTCGTACAGACTGGCGAGCACAGTTGGTTACCACACGATGATAAAGATATGTGCAGAAAAATTATTGGTAAGTTCACGTTCTGTGCGTAATCTGATAACAAACGCCGCTGTATAAGATTAATAATGGATCCGACAGAAATAGATTTTGTGATTGCAGATACGGCGTCGCGAGGTGCATGTGTTTACGCGACGGTACAAATATTGGCACGATTGTTAGCTATTACGACGGCGACTCTCCGCAGTTCACTCATTTGAGATCTTCGATGATAGCATATTCGTTAATAAATCGATGATTAACCGGTTTTCAGCGGATGCTGTTAGAGTCGCCACTGATTTTTTTTATATAACTCGATCGAAAATGGATCTTGTGAAACCATTTATCAACACAGCTACGCTTTCTGCTGACTTAGACAACAAACGTTGGGGTCATTGGAGAATAAAGAGCGAACAAATACGTAATTATTCTGAATCGGCTGATGTTAAACCAGTCGGCGCTTATTACCGAAACGATAAATTATCAGAACCATCATCGTCACCTTCGGTGAATGATCCAATCACGAGACATAGCACGGCCTATCTTAATGGTCCTGTTGGTTCTGCTAAAACAACACGTGCGTAAAAATTATTTAAAAACTCGGATATAATTGTGTTGACTCCAACTCATCGTCTTATCAGAGAGATGAAACAGCGTGGTGTATAATCTTGCACGTATCACAGATTTTTCGATGGCGTGGTGACGTGTGGACACCCAAGCGAATGGAACAAAAAAAATATACCGATAATAATTATTTGGGACGAAATATGTACTGTGTCCAGAGATATTTTAAAAATGTTTCTCGACTGGCTGTCGAAGAAAAACACTGCAATTATCATGTGTGGCGATCAGGGACGGCCTCCGCCATTTACAGGAGAATCACCGCATGACTGGCTAAAAAAATTACGTCAGTGTCTATGAAGAAATGTTGTATGACCATCGATCTCGCGATGAAACATTAGGACATCAGATTATAGCCGGACAAAATTCAGTGTGAAATAATGCGTACCGTAATTCCAGAGACACCGATGTCTAATTTCTGGAACTCAAGCCTACCTAATGATCTGACAGTTGTATCCAGGAAAATTCACTTCAGCGTAGATTATTGGAGCTTTGCTGAGGAAAGTTTCCAATGCTTTCAGTTCCAGTCTGTTATCATCCAGCGGATACACGTAGACAAAATATACTCGTTGACATTCCAGGAACGGATACACAACAGCGACTGGTTCTCAATAATATCGTCGAGGTTCCAGTAGACGTTGTACAGCAGGTGCTGTCGGAGTCGAAGAAGCAAGCGGCAGACGCTCCAAGACAGCAGCCACAACCATCATGCTGAACTCTAAGATATGCAATAACAAATCATTTGTCGCAGGGGCTAACCATCTCAGATACAAAAATCTGGATTGTGGACGATCGCATCAAATGGTCAAATTTAGTGTATTTGGCAGATCGAGGGTTACAAAAATGTTCAACTGCGCAGAATAGTCTATAGCAAATCAGACACGGCGTTGGAGAGGTTGGTCGGGACTACAATAGCCCCTGGCACGATAAAGAAACAATTAGCTGGTTATGCAGGAGAAGGCAAAAACAAAACCAAAAAACAACACCAGTTTGATCTTGATATTGAATTTATCATACCGCTGAAACAACGACACAATAATCACTACACCTGCTGTAACAGAGTAATGCTGTGGCAATACTTTCCCAACGACATACGACAATTTACCGTGGACAGAGTCGTTAGTAGTCAAGGCCACACACGCGAAAATGTCGCTCTGACATGTTTTGAATGTAACAGACGTAGGGGAGCTTCGCTCCTTCACCGAGTGCGTCTGCAATGCCGAATCCAACACGGTGGTAACTGAGTGTTTTCAGGAATTACCTGCCATTGTTCACGGACAAATCCAGGTTGAAGAGCTGTTAAATCTAGTCCATAGATTGGTGGCTGCACAGTAGACCATACCACGTTTGAAATTTTATGTGTGGTTACACTCCAGATGGGATCAGTTGCTTTTGTTGCGCCACCGTCAAGTTCACCGGGTTCATATAAATACTTGACTGTCACATTACTGCCCAACACTGGTTGTTGTAGTTGATTTCTCGGCGATTTTTGTTGTGGTATGTGTTTTGTCGCGATTGCATCGATGGGTTTCATGTTAATTCCATTCGTGACTTCGTTGGTTAACGCGGCCACCACGTGAGGTAGTCTCGCAAACCATTCACGAGATCTGTCCTTGCTCAGTAATTCCTGCGCATATTGATGTCCAAAGAGTCACTGTGCAAGCGTTTGATTAAATCATTCAAATATTGACTGATCACGATGTAACGCGGTGTGTCCGCGTCTGATTTTAATGTTATGTTGTTGCATCAGCGCGGTTACTGCACCAAGAAATTCTTTGTCAGGATCAATCTGTAGCAACTGTGGCCAACATTATGGTCCACACGAATAAATTCGTTCAAACGCGTCTGCAACTTCAGTCGCTGTTTTAGTCGATAGCGGATCCGCTTCTTTGAACATGCTTGCAACGTCTACGACCGTTTGTATGTGCGCGAACGATTCTATTTTTTCTGACATGTGGCGATTGTGTCATGTGGTAAAAAAAATTATATCTGCTTGATGAACTTCTTTGGACGTGCTGACATCAAACCGTGCATGCTTAATCGTTTTGGGACATGGTAGATAAATTTCCCATATTGGCTGTCGTGACAACCAATCTACGGCAACAGCACGTGTGACACCTGCTCCATCGGCGAGTTTGCTATTCGCTGATGTACCTCTTCAGTATCCGATTGGACTATAATAAATCGTCTCCATTATGTAAATTATCAGAAAATTAATTGCCTGCTCCCACGGCTAGTTTACCACTCATCGCAGATCTTATCAACCACTTCGCGAGTGATTCTCGTATGTTTTTATTTTTTATCGACTTCAGCATGTGAATCAACTTGACGTCCTCGATATGTCGCTATTGCATATCTTTGTTTTTGTATGCGGCATCATGAGTATGGCACGCTTGATCAATCGCATTTACCGGAAATTCCCCTGGTTTTGGTTGATTTTTTCGTTGAGTAAAAAGTTAAGCCGGGTTCCAGGACCACAATAATTATGTCCGGGAAGATGTTTTTCACCCGGGCACTTCGCCCATGGCGTACCTGGTAATTTTCTGAGTGTCGCGACGATATCACCGCCAGTGACTGTGCCGGCTTTCACAAATTTGTATGCCGCATTTTACACACTTGCCTGTGAGTGCTCGCCTGTTATTTTTCGTCGTTGCTGTGCCTAACCCCATTATATCCGTGACCGTTCTGCGTCGAACACAATATAAACTCATGATTATAAATATACAATATTTGTACAATATGAATGTGATTGATTTTTCAGCAACATGCGAGCAACCATCGGTCAAGCATCATCCAGTGTTACCAAATTCCATTCGAGCTATTATAATTGGTCCGTATGGGTCAGGAAAAACTCAAATGTTGCTCATCCTGATAATGAGGTGTCTCAAATGGGACAAACTTTATTTAGTAGCTCCATCTGTGGATGACCAACGATGCTATAATGTTCTTAAGGAATTTAATGAAAACTCAGCGGCTGAAGATGAAGTTATTGAATATATCACTGACATCGATGATGCTCCGTCCGTCGAGGATCTTAACGGGGATATAAACAATCTAGTGGTTCATGACGATGTCATGCTTGACAAACAAGCAAATCGAGCCAGAATATTTTCACGGGGCAGACATAAAAACACAGATGTCATTTACGTTACACAGAGGTACTCTCAAATCCCTAATGTGGTCAGAGATAAGTTTTGGGTTATTTTTAACTGTGTTGACACATATACGCTGCAAAATATTCATCAGACTTGGTGTCCCGGCGACATGAACATAAACAAGTTCAAAAACTTCTTTGCACATGCTCAGAAAACCCCGCATAGATTCATCATCATAAGTTTACACGATCCAGCAACACGTTATTGAATTGGTCCCCATAAAATCTTTTATTAAAGAAATGAATTTGTTGTATATTGAACCGGGAAAATATTAACGAGACTATCTCTGAGATCGAGCAATTGCAACAAGATGGTCTCGCAGTTCAACTCAGTGTTGGAAAAATCAACGATTATTTTGAGATGATACAGTAGCGACGGGAAGAGGGCAGATATACACTAGCGGCAGAGTATAGATTCATCAAATTACTCCATCGCGAAATGGAATCGTCATTGGCAGATTTACAGGAACAACATGAGATAGCTAAATTTGTTTCACTGGCAAGCGCCACTGAAAAAATTATGATCAGAGCTATCTCGACAATATGAAACTCGATCAGCTGTAAATGCGCATGCGAGACAGCTAAAAAAATTGTGTTGGAATCCACTAAGATTCCTGAAGAATGCGAAGCATTCCGTACGGAACAGCAACGTCACCTGCACAAAAAAATGAACGAAAAAAATGTAAATTTATTTGTCGGTTGAATGCGATATTTTGTTTTTGGTCTTTTTTTCACGGCGGACCATTACGGCCTGTCACGCACATACAAAGTAACAATCAATTCTTAACCGCGCGTGTCCAATAAATTACCGTCCTGGTCGGTTAGACGAAAACGTATTCGTGACAGCGACGGATTATGACATCGTAAATAAACAGGATTAACGGGTGCTGACACAAATGACCCGGCAGACCTCCGGAGAAAAGCTGTAAAGAACATATCTCTGCTGCGCCTACCTGTGCGATGGTTGTCCAGACGCGGTATAGCTACCGTCGACTGCGTCACAGACTAGCTTTGCAGAAATCGTCGACGTGATATTGACAATGCCTGGCGATACATGACGACCACCACCTGTTGGATCGTTGATATGTCGGAGAATATCTGGAGGGCCTCTTATTTTTTCCCATGCGGCGTAAATCTTTGGAAAATATTCGTCAAATATGCATTTGAGATCCTGCTTCATTTTATCGGTATAAAACCCGGGTAGTTTGAACGTACTCAGTTGGTTTTAAAACGATCAAGAAATAATTTTTTGTATTCTACTACGCCTCTTGCTATCCTAACATCACCCCGGTGAATTACTGTTTCTGTCACAGAGTTTTGAAAGAATTCTGATCAGATTTCACTACGTTAAGAAATTCTACTGTCACCATGATTCTGAGTTTAAGATCATCATTCGGATATTCAAGTATATACTGCTCAAAAAGCAGCTTTCTCAGATCATCTTGTATATTTTTATACTCCTGAGATATTTCAGCGATAAGTGTTTTATTAGAAATCCCCCAATGTGTGCGCTTTCCTTAATACTGATTCCGCCATTCTTACATCATCATAGAACTATACCGGGTATTTTTTCTCGTCACTCATAAATTCTTCAATGATATTACCGAACGTATCACGGTTTTCTCTAGTTATTCATTGCCGGTGTCTTGTATACCCCGGAATTCTAGTGGCTCATTGTCTGTCTGACAAATAATAAGATCACGCTGGTTGGGGTGGTCCAACAACATCTGGTGCTACCATCGGCCATCTCAACACAGTTCTGATTGACGACCTATATATATATGTCAACAGCGTAATCCGGCGTCGATAATTCAATAGGGGCACTCAACGTTGGCTCGTGTACTTTGACGGCGATCTTCGATTCTTTTCTTGTGATTGATTTAATTATACGCTGAAGTTCATCGTTTACTTGTTCAATTTGATATGATCCCATTGGAATGCCAACGACGCTCCACTCAGTTTTCCTATGCGAGAATACCAATGAATTGTTAGCGTCTAATGCACCAAATGATTTTTCTCTGATATTTGGCCAATTTGCTATCTCAAGTGACCGACAATTAGGTGCTATTGTCGGAGTTGGAAAACCAATATCGAATTCCGGCGTGTTGACGTCGCTGATGTCATTGCGGTAGTCGGCGGCGTAGGTTAGCAATAATTTGTTCCAGTCGTGTAGTTATTTCTGGGGTCATTATTATCTATAAGACGGATTCTAAATGTGGCTTTGGCAACATTGGGACGGGTATATTTGCGTTGCTGTGATACTGATAATAAATATCCCTGATCTCAGCAAATTCATTGTCTGATATTGCAACGTCTTTTAACCCCTCTGACAGAACAGATGATATATTTATACACGCATACGTAGCCGCGTACGTTATTTCAGTCTGCTCGTGTAATTTCTTGCTGGCGCATGTAGATATATTTTTTCGCGATAATATTGAGGTTACCGGCAACACCGACAACAACAACGACACCTATTCCAACCACGGGCGATATCACGTGCGTCGCTGATAACGATAGCTGATAGGATTATAAACCAGTAATCTGTATAAAACGATGCCGTCTGCTGGTATACTCATGCACGATTTAATGAGGCGGGGATGATGACCTTCACACGGCGTTAAGTACGGCGAGTACTTCTGGACCTCGCAATCAGCGCTGGTATCGCCGCTATCAGCGGAAATATACCGCCGGTCTTTGCTGTGTCGTTGATCGCATTCGCAGGAAGATTAAGTCGTACGCCAGTTTTTGATTTCTTGACGTCATTGTAGTGTTTGAGCTGACGTTCTGTCAACGATAATTTATTTGGGCCCTGCAACGCCACTGATTTCAGAGATATTTTTGCCCCAGAATTCTTCTTTGATGCCGACTGCAGCTTTTAATCTGAGCGGGTGTCAGAGTAGCGTTGACGTGACGATATTACATTATAATATTATGAATGATCTAAGTACATGTTTGGAAAACACTTACATGTTTGGAAAACATTCACATGTTTTCTACGGTCGCATCGACGACTCTCATTTATCCGCCAACACCTTCAGGCAACATTGCTCTGTAACCACCAGAACCACCCGATATATCATTAACAGTTGCTCGCACGTGTTTATCAACGATAGATTGTCTGAACAAATCCAGATGTTCCAACGAAAAACAGTAGATTGGATATAGCGTTGAGAAATCACGCTCAGATATCTGCAAATCAGAATCAACATTCTGATCACGCCCCATGAATCTCATCAGACTATGATATGCCCGTGCTACTTTGTGGGTTTTTTTTAAACTCAGGATTCTGTCTTCAGATGGTTACTGATGTCCGTTTATTCTCAGTGAAATCGTAGACACCGCTAATCTGTCAAGCATCATTGGGTTTCTTTCTTGATTTTCTAATCTTGTGTTACCTTGCAACACAACGAATACATGTCATGGTGCTGAAATTCCTTGTTGAGATGCTATCTGCCATGCAAATGAATTGGCAGTGCTTGTAACTGAGTTTGTGGTCATTGTCAGCCACGACAACGTTGACTTGCAACCACTATCCATGAACGATAACAACCACCCTTCTTCTGCTACTGATGCAGTTAATGTTGGCATCTACAACGCAGGTTTTGTTAGTATTACTTTACCAGTAGCTGTAGCATTATCTCGCCAGATTGCACCGTTGTCGGTGGACTTTCGAACTAACTCAACCGTATGTTTGGCCCCAAAGATAACTTTCCTAACATGTCTGCAGAATCCGAAGATATGTGACAGCGGTATCACATAGCTGATTCTTCCTTGAGCACCAATTTGAGATCGTCGTGCTGCAAATCCCAGGTTAAATTCTGGATTAGCGCCATGGACTACCGGGTTTACGTCTGCGTCAGCGGCGCCAGCAAAGTTTCTTGGTCGTCTTATGTCGTACTGTGCATGGTTAGGATGATCAGTAATATCCTTTGAGAACATCATTGATGGACCAGCAGACCTTGAATAATCATCGGAACATCTTGCAAGACCGAGTATCATCGTAGCAACATCGACGTCATTGTGATATAGTTCGATTTGTCTACTATCACTCATATACACGACACTTTTAAATAACGCCACAACACCATTATTAACGAATCCACATTTGTCATATGCAGTGTATGGATTATTGCTACCTCTCAAAAGTCTACTCTGAACTTTAATAAATGCCTCGGCGGTCAAGAAATGCCTAGATGTATCTTGGACTTGTAATTCGATTCGCCCACGTTGGTTTGGTTCTCGTGCTTCATAAGAATAATACTGATTATCATGTACCGACTCATCCTTGAGTAATAGTGCATCTATGTCAAATGCGGGATGAGACACACGCTTGAACTGTTTTATTATATTCGTTGCTGTCTTAAACGATGTTCTTACTCCGATCAATATCACCGACGACGACGGACTAGACTACTACCCGCTATCAGGTTTGCGGTTATATTTTTTCCATCTCGGCTGCGGCTTGTTTTGTCAGAGATGGCCCGCTAGCTAATTCTTTCAACCGCTCATTTGCAGCTTGATTTTATACGACGTCGATCGCGAGTGGCAAGGCCATTTCTGGTTTCTCCTTTGAGTGGTTCCTCGTTCGGGCGCGCTGCTAGGGCTCATTTGATGACATAACCCCTTCTTTCAACTTCTTTTTAAGATCTTGTTTTTACACTTGATTTTCTCCATTCTTCTACTACCTTTTCAAATTTTGACTCTCCATTTCTGCAGATTTTTGTTCTTCTTCTGCAATATGTCTCTATACCGCTTTGTTAAAGTTTCCAAATTTTCTTCTTGTCATCATTAGATTTGATTTGCTGAATAATAAAAACCAACGCGAAATACATCTTTAACCCAATCGGCGGCTTTTAGAGTGCTGACATATTCTGGTTTTACATATTTTTCTTTATTATAATATCAAAACACGGAAATATCAACTATTTTGTCTCTATTCCTGATAGCGTCAATACATTCCTCAGTAAATTTATATATTATATTAGTGCTACTTTTTGGTGGTGGTTGATGAACTTCGGGTGGTGGCTGAACTGGTGGTGGTGTAAGTTGAAGACGGCGAGCAATATCAGCAGGTAATGTCTCAAGAGTTTTCTCTGTTGCCTCAGTTGCTGTAACAATTTTTCTAGTTGGTTTCTACAATTGGTTTAAATAACTGCTCTGTATCCTCTGTAAATTCCACATGAGCTTCCTGGCGCTATTGTAGTTGCTGTCTGACAGATTCACGGACTGGAATATATTTCTTGATTGCATTAAGTTTTTCTCTAGCTAATTTAGCTGTACGAGATTCCATGGTACGAGCAGAATCACCCATTATTACTTGTGCAACAATTTAATTTCAGATCACAAGTCAGTTGACATAAAAGATTTTAGTATATCAGTAACGTATGTTTTCAGCCGCAGAAAATTTGCCGGGAATTCCAATTCGACACACATTTAGACATCCCCATTATCACGTGTCAAGCCGCTAAAAATACCTGTGAATTGATCGCTGATAATAGCACGCTGGGTTTCCCAGTCTCAGGCAAAATTAATACCTGTTGTGAAACTGGAATGCTCAGACACTTAATAAATGTCGTGTACACTCACTTTTGATCTGTCTGGTTCATAAGTGAGAATATACCTGTGATATAGTTCATGTAAATTAAATTAGCCGTATATTCTTAATGAAGACAGTGGCTAAGTTGGTTGAGGCGTTCGATCAACCTGTGGAAACTTACCTCACATGTTCTGTTCCCAGAGGATCGACTAATATATTGTTAAACGTTTTAAAAAAATGATTTATAAGTGGTGTGTATGTGTTGTGTGTGTGTGTGTGTGTGTGTGTGTGTGTGTGTGTGTGTGTGCCTGCGATGCCTCGAAAAAAGACGAAATATCGTCGAATGGGTAATTGTAAATTCACAAAACTTAACCCAGGTGCAGTTGCCTGGGCCCCCATCCAAACCCAAAATATCGGGGTTCACTTAGGGGTGTGTGTGCTTGATGACAGAATTAACAAAATCAGCCTGGACAGCCCTCTGAATCTTTGAAATTTCGTTCGCACTTAGAGATTCGCCAGGTGGTGTGTTCACGCAACAAGAAACAACCCTAATAATTGCCCAAGATTCAACAAATATTCAACATCAATCAACTTGGTCGCAGACATTCCTTTTTGCTAGCCTCAGATTAATAAATCCGCAAGTAAAATTAATATTCTCACAATGGAGCCTAGAATGGGGGTGGGGTCCTCCCCTTCATGAACAGTGACCCAGCTTATATACAAGCCTCGGATTGGCCTTTGGATAGTTTAATGAGTCAACACTCCTTGGCTAAAACAGCATTATTTTAGCCCCCATCTTGTAAATCGGGGCCTTGATGAGGATCCCCCCCCCCAAGAAAAGAATCGGTCGCCCCCCTTTTTTTTGTCTGGCTCCCCCCGCCGCTTCTAGATATCTTTAGGAATAAATGTAAGTTTGCTATTTGCGTCTTGTATTGGTCATGATACAAAAGCGTTGAAGGAATTTACTTTATGTCAAAGTCATCAAACTGACAAGGATAAGATCAAGTCTTTGGCGGTATAAATGAATACTCTTCTGAGTCGTAAAATGTCAATGATGACGTAATAATAATATTAAACATTAACCTCTAAGTTCAAACGCAGCTTCCCGAATGAGGTATAGGGAAAATCGTCTCTAGGTAATTTGGCTATGATCGTGATGAGTATTGTTCAGTCTTCTTCTAACACAACTGAAATCACGTATGGATTATCTTTCAGAGGTGACACAAAATTCGTTGCAAGGTTTATCCGAATGACATCTTGTAAAGATGTTAAGGTGGCGCTCTACAGTTTCGTATTTTGCATAGGGTTAGAATTATAAAGGAAAAGAATTTCCCCTGGTTTCCTCACTGGTTATACTGGCTATTTAAAAAAAGACGTTGTATATCTTAGGTATTGTTCAAAGAACCTTTAATTCCCTTTATTTTGGTGTATGATTGATGGGTGTAATATGCGTTGTAGAGTATACAGCTTGGCCTTCCTCCAGATGTGCACCTTTCAAAAAAGTGCAAGCTCCACTTGGTCACTTCCTGAACTTCAGAGGTAAATTGTAAAAAAAGAGCCTATAACTTTTTTTTACATTTTATATATTTGTTAATTCATTCATTGCACTTTCAGAAGCTGATATTGTCTAATCTGGCAAAATTCATTTTCCCTCTTTTAATAGCTGCTAAGGATAGTGTACTTTAGACAAATTCAGGCTGATTTTTGGAGCACAAGAGAGCAGTCATTTTAGTTAGCAGTGTGCTAAGATCATTTACAATTTCCAAAAGTACAATATCCAAAGAAATGTCAGCCACATTACATCAAAGTAGCATAGAGGTATGCCAACATTCTCTCCACTCTGCATGTTTAAGATGCAAACAACTTCACCTTACATACGTCACTCTCTCAAAAGTAGATAATAACTGGTGAGCGCCCCCTAAGTAAAGATGACAACTTGAGGTGACTGTGAATACTTCGTTCGATAACTAATTTTTAGATAACTATTTACAAGACTAATGCTGTCACCAGAATAAAAATCGACTGAGATAAGTTTGCAGTCCTGTCTGTTATCAAACAAGTGTCCTGGGGAATTCTGTGTTTCTAGCTAGCAACTCTATCGAAGGTTCTAGGTATTTCAAAAGTCTGAAACAATTGATAATATTGTTGACGCCACCTAATGGAACTTCCATTTTAGAAGATTCTGTTACTAAAACAATAATATAGAATGTGATAAACATTAGGTAGGCTAGGTATCTTTACGGGGGGATTGCAATAACCACAACCCAGACCCTAATAAATATGCTTGCTTCTATTGATAAAATTCCTAATCTTTAACCCATACCCATAAAGAAAATCTTAACTATGCATTATTTGTTAACAAAATAAAAACATCATCAGTGTCTCTAGTCAGAAACACAATGAACTTGATTTTGGACAAGGTCAAACAAAAACATCTCAGTGGCTCTAGTCAGAAAAACAGTGAACTTGATTTTGGACAAGGTCAAATAAAAACATCATCAGTGTCTCTAGTCAGAAACACAGTGAACTTGATTTTGGACAAGGTCAAATAAAAACATCATATCAGTGTCTTTAGTCAGAAACAAGGTGAACTTGATTTTGGACAAGGTCAATAAAAACATCATTAGTGCCTCTAGTCAGAAACACAGTGAACTTGATTTTGGACAAAGTCAAACAAAAACATCTCAGTGTCTCTAGTCAGAAAAACAGTGAACTTGATTTTGGACAAGGTCAAGTACAAGTTCAATTATTCATGGCATATAATGAATTAAAAAAGTAACAATGCAAATTACAGACACGTAACAGAAGATACTCCAGGGAAAGGAGGTGCTTGTCCACGTAATCATACAATTTATACAGGCTCATTCAGTGCAGTATTATACAATTCAAAAAGGGATCACTAGTAAATTTAATCCTAACGTTATCGTGCTAAATACTATTTAAATTATTACTTATCTTATTGATGATCAACAACAAATGCAAACTTTCACAAGTAACGTTCTCAGAAAACAGAAAATGATGACTTTACTTCTTTCTCAAGGTTTAGGGAAACCACGGCAAAGGGGACTCAATGACACGATTCTAGCATGGGCATTGCCTAAAGAATGAACATCAAATACAAAATATAACCGAAGTGAAGCGTAAAAATGAACCATACTGACCCAATGCCAAAAGGAGGGAGTAGTGCAGATGAAGAAACCTCCCTCAGAGTGCCTGATGAGTCTAGACAGGAAAGTTTGTACTTATATTGTAATGAGCTAAATGCATCAAAATGACCCAAGGCAGCAGAATGTGAAATGTACGTCACAGCGACTTTTGTATAGGTGTGGTACTAAGAGAGATACATACCATCATCTTGTGAACAGCAAATACACCAATGACGTTTTAAGGCATAGGCACGCGAGGCACGTGCCTAGGGCCCCGCGCAGCAGGGGGCCCCGCGGCGGCCCAAAAACAAAATTTCGGTGTCGGGTTTCGGTATCGGTGCAGAAAGTGACCAAATTGTTGCTTTCGGTGTAGTCTCGGTTTCGGCCGAAATTTAAATTGCATCTTTCGGCAGACTCCTATGCATGTCTGGATATAATGACTGACAGTAACCTGTAGACACAAGACATTTACGCAGATTCAGATTGTAATTGTCAGTTATCACTGATTTGCCATTTTCTCAATTTTCACTAACTATGATCTATTACACAAACCATTAGACAACCCACCAAGAATGAGTAGAAATTATATGAGTGGTGCTGCGAAGAGAAAGAAGGAAGCAGCAGAATTGTAAAGGTTGGCCAAACATCCAAAATTATCGTCTTTCTTCAAAGTCAGAAAGCACAATCATCATTGCAGTCCGACATTGTTGAGACGCAAGATACTCTTAAGTCGTCTTGTTCGTCTACTGATGCCATTGTCTGTGATAAAGATAAACAGTTAGTGTCGCTGCAAGTTGATAGTCTACCCGTTGAAAGTTCAGATATTGTCATATCACCAACAGTCGAAAAAATTCACAAGGTGTCAGCTCGGCGGGCTATCCAACAGATGCAGCCTTATGGAGTCCAATCACTGAGGAATTACGATCTTATTGGATTCGTAGAGGTCCTGCTAGTTGCCAGCATAAAGAGTCTGATTTTAGTACGACTCTACGCGTGTATGGAACTGGAGAAAAGTTGCAGAGACGTTGCTTAACTGATTCCTGTTTCCGCCGTGAACTGCGAAATGGTGAATCAGTTTGTCGCGAGTGGCTACTCTATTCTCCATCACA
>JAECUM010038059.1:0-16027 GCA_016617855.1 Megalonaias nervosa
TATATGTATGTATGTATGTGTGTGTGTGTGTGTGTGTGTGTGTGTGTGCGTGCGTGCGTGCGTGCATGTATGTATGTAGCGATTTACATCACAGCAGTACAATAGTGACTGTATGGTGCCAACTAAAGGCAAAGTTCGATATATGCAAAAATAAATTGCACAGACATGTAGAAGATAGACCCTTGTAAATTGATATAAACATGAAGTACATCAACATAAAATATAAAACGTAAACGAGTCTATTTTCTTTAAAATGAATATAACATAAAAATATGGTAACAAATATCACATCCTTTAAACAAGGAATTATTTTATTATATTCACCGCATTAACTAAACAAGATTTTATCAGATGGTACATCAGCATGCAGATTGTATATTTACATCCCGGTGACACAGAGTGTCACACATGTCGATATATGTCCGTTGATTCATTCTTATTCATTTCCCATTATCGTTTATATTATTATTATTAACAAATGTATCACTTCTTTTGCTATGTAATTAACCTTGATATCTTTATTCTGCATAGTCTTAAGGGTATCCAGGACTTGTATATTTCAAGCTAAAATAAAAAGCCATGAAATAAATAGCGATGATAACTGACCTGGGTGCCCCAAGAGGCACGTTTAAGTAATTAAAATGGATACCGATTTCTTTCTTAGTTTAGATTATAGTCTGGCTGAACATCATTTCATTACTATAAAAAGCCACACACAGTGTTATGATTTAGGACATGAAAGTAATTTCTAAGTCGTGTCATCATCTTTTTAAGGTTCTAATTGCTTCAACTGATTTGTTTTTCTTTGGTGTCATGCGCATAACTTAATCAATTGTTTGACGTGTGGCTGAATTATTCGAAGTCTGTTTTTAGGTGTGTGTGTGTGTGGGTGTGGGTGTGTTTTTTTCTGATTGTCCTCTGCTGAAAACCATTTCTTAGCAAATATCTTAGGAAACCTTGTTTTCAATCACGTCCATTCCACAGTATGATATGTGTATAGTGTTGTATATTATAAAAAAGCAAATGGGCCACAATATGCAATTCCATAATGAGAATCAGGTGTGATGTCCCATCATATATTGAAAAGGTAATGAAAATATCTCCACCACTTTGATCTAAATGTGACGTTGAAAACATTATTGAAAATAAAATTGTATGAGGATGCGATTATGATAAGATCAATGTTACTTTGACTGAAACATAAGAATTTGTTTAGCTTAAAGAAGACCAATAAATAGTAACTGATTGGAGCTTCCGACCATAAGTACATTTCCTGCAATAAATGGTGATAGTTTTAATATCGTATATTGATGAGTAGCACCATCATTTTGAAATGTCTTATTAGGTGGGCATCTAGTCTTCTTAGGAAAAACACAGTCCGGACCAGAAGTTTAAAATGTGACCCTCAGCATTTGCTACTTACGCAGCGTAAATAAATATGGTTTGTCATTCCATTTTAGACAAACATTGATCATTGACGGAGCCACAAATAATAACCATAATCATAGCATCCTGAGTGAATATTAGAACGACTGTAAAGCAGCAAAACAATTTTGAAGAAATTTTATTATGGTGGAATAATATGGGGTAGATTAGGCTCATTGGCTTCGGTTTTGTGGGGTTTAATGCAGTTTTTCAGGAAATGGTACGCTATATGGCGGCCACCGGAAACTACTTGCAAGCTTTCTCACATACCCACATTGGTTGAACCGAGACTCGAACTCATAAGGACAGAGGTTAGATGTGTGAATGAATCGTGAAGTGCGAGCGCATTAGACCACTTGGCTATCCGGGGACCCCTAGAATATGCTCAAAAACCAACTAACCTCAACATAACTCCCTCCGATGGAATTCTGGACTATGTAAATAAATGCTGCCACTACTACTACTATTAATACTACTGCTGCGCCAGATATTTAATTTTGTTTTCTTCTTCACGAGGAGAAATGAAAAGGGATTAGATCTAGCCAAATTGAGCCGAGTGTCTTCAGAACAAACTAACTTAGTTGTATCCACACATTATGGACTAGGAACCCAATGCAATGTGGTATATAAATTCCTAATTTATTGCGTAAATGAGCATTAATTCCATAAATGTTTAAATTATATACCTTTACGTTTGCAAAAGTTTCCTTCAAAATCCAATCTAGTGAGATCAGGAAAAATAGTAGATTTCATGTCATCCTGATCTTAAGTAGCCAGCATGAGCAAAGCTCAATCAAATATCACTGGATTGCGAAGAAACTCTTTTTAATGTACTTGCTTTCTTCTGTACAAGGATTAGCAATGCGGTTTGCTTGCTTTCACAGCTTCATTTGTGTTTTGTCTATAATTCAGGTAATATTCGTTGCTCACCATATCATAAGCATATTCGGAACTCTACTTTCAACAACTTTATTCAAAACTACCAAAAGGCATTTATATGTAAACGCGAATCCAGCATGTAATAATTTTAGCATGATAGATAAATGCTGATATGACCTTCAGCTATAACAACCCGCCTCAGAAACGTTTGATTTAGTTTTATAAGGTGAGAACTGAACACAAACTGAGTAATCTATTCTTTGAGTGGTTTTGGTGTATTTACAATATCTCGTCTTTGTGGAAGTCTTGCAAGTGACTAAAATATCATATTCATGTATATCTCTCACCATTCGCATAAATGTACAGATATGCTTGCTGTTCCCCTCGCGGAAATAAAAGGCCTGGGAAACTAAGAATACCGAATAAAAGTTTATAGCAAAGATATATTTCGTGGAAATTCTAAACCATCGTAATAAATTTGGAGAAAAGTTGACAAATTATATCAAATCAAATATCTTTGTAAATGTTTGTAAGCTTGCCAATACGTTTCATATGATATATTCTCAACAGAATTGAGTCACATAATTCTTAAAGTGTTTAGATTTATGGGATACACAGTTCCTTTAAAATAAAATAAATACTCATTGTTCTGTCCACGGTTGACTGCTCCGATTCAATAGTCTATGTAATAATTTCCATCATACCTTGGGAAAATGTTCTTCCTGTGCTACGGACATATTTGTAATTCCATTTTTGTACTGCCCTAAGGTATGCTAAAGGTGGATTAAGAGAACAAAAACACCTTATATGTCAACATGTCTTGTTTAAAACAATCAACAAGAAATACAAATTCTGTATCCTTACTGTGTCAAAATAAGAAACAGGTATGGTGGAATGACAGTAGTAATCATATTCGGGGTTTCTGACGACATAACCATAAAAATCACCCAAACAAGTTCAAAATCGCCATTTTGACACCATCCCTAGGACACCCACCGGGCAGACGTGACCAGTTGGAGATCTTTACTGGTGAATATGCTAATGGAGACGCACCCGAATGTACTTGTTTCGGCGATTTTTAGGGTTACTGCGCCAGAAACACCCCTTTATGATTACTACTGTAAATTGCTATCATCGGAAATATTTCTGTTAGAATTATTTATGATTGACATAAAATTTATACTTGATATATTACTGTTTTAGATAAAATTTAGACAGCCTTATCAAGTTCAGCTTGACTGTCGCTGATACATTCTACTTGATATCGCCACTGATACAAGTTTTCGTATTTACAGATTGTTATTGGCAAGATGTCAGTTAACATACTGTCAATGATACGGAATTCACGTATTAAATCGTCCATATCGTATTTAACGCCACGCAAATAAGATCGTACTTGATCAAGCAACTTTTTGTAAGTCACACTAGCGGTTTTACAAGCACTTTGTTATAACTCAAATCGAGGCTCTATTTTTTTGCACGACGCGGCAAGAGAAACACGAACGCCGGATATTATCAGAAAAAAAACAGGTTTAATGCTGCTCCGCTTGTGATGATACCAGATCCGGTCAACGCCAACGGAATATAAGAAATTGTTCGCAGGATTTTGCTGTAATATTTATAATATAGTTTTACGCACCAAAGTTTCTTGTGGCAGTATTTGCAGTACTGTATTAGCGCATCAAGTTCGGTTTTCAGAATATCTTCCGAGACATGACTGAATTCTATGATTTGCTTTTCCTTCATTATCGCTTACGTTATAGTAAAAGTTGTAGTACCAACAAATGAATCAACTAACTGACGAAACTCATCGTTGACAGGATCAGCAAGAAAATTTCTGTACTTGTCATAGACCCGATGATGTGTCTTCATATTTTTTATCTGTTAATACCTCATTTTTATCAACCAACTGTATGAATCAAAATTTGTTTTTATTTCATTACATAATTATTTACTAAATTCGAATAATTTTTTCCTGTTTTATCAATAAAACCAAGTACCAAACCTATATTTCATGCACTAAAATTTTTAAGCTTAAGATGTTGTCTTATTTTGTAACATGAATTTTTTAACCTTCGATATTTACTCTGGTTACATCATCGATAAATGCGTCTTTTTCATCGCGCTGTAACTGTTAATGTAAAAAATAAATCCTCAACTATTTTAGTGACTTATTAACAATGACAGGATCAAAATAAATAACCTTTTCTGGCATTAACATCGGCAAAATTGAGTAAGCACGCGCCTTTACAAATAACTCAGTATTTTCTCGGTTATCAAAAATCCCAAGTAATGTTCTCTTTATCTTGATATTCCATTTCGACTTCTTGAAATATTCGACGTTTTAAAAATTGATCGCTTACTCTGTTTTTTTGTTCAGTTTAACTTTTTTATTTTCGGATAATTTATTAAGCTCATCGTGTACTCGCGTTATTCGCCCTTGATCTGGTTTCTTACCGCCATGTGCTTTAGATTTTATTAAATTTGATCGGTTAATCAATACTGTGTTTCCTTGCTGAGCTCAGGCATTGTATTTTTCAATATATTCTCAACTCGACGTTGTTCTTCGCGACAATCATCAGGATGACAGTATTTGCTTATTAATTAAAATCTCCCATCGCATCTTTTAGTTGAGGTCCTCTCAAGTACATAACACGAATAAAGTTATCTTCGTTTTCTGTCAAAGTCACATTAGCGTCATTCAACGACTCTAGCTTTAAAGTTTTCATTTTGCTAATTTCATTTACAGCAATAGATTCAGGATCTACTGTAACAACTAGTATATCTTTTAGGATTAAAAATATTTTCATCACATTCTTTAGCGACTGTTATGATTGGTGGGTCTGTCATTTTATTTTACATTGTCCGATTAAATTTGATCATCGAGTGTGCATATCTGAGACTCAGTCATATCAGGATACGGACTTTCTGCCGCAACAATATATAATCGAAAATACTGGTATTTTACGTAAATGCCGCTAACGATGATGTTCGATGTCGGAATCGTAAAATACACTGCTGTTGAAATATACGTGTTACTTGTACTGTACAGAGTTGTCCAGGCTGTATTATCAATAGATCCTTCAAATTTCCAGTTATAAATACGTCCAACGCCGGAGTTTAATCGGTGGTGCAAATGAAACTGACAGATAGTTACCAGAACCGGACATTTAACTTTGATCCAAAGGTTTGCGGTTTCACCGTTGATTGTCCATTCTTGGCCACCACCAACTACAAAACTAAAGAGAAAAGCATGATTTGGATTATTTCCGGGATATTGCGTAGACGCACTTACAACAAACCCGGTCTGTTATCAGATGCCTCAACGAGTGTTGGAATATATCCGATTTTGTTTTTGATTCGTTTTACTCCGCCATCAGAGACACTATCAACGTAGACTTTATTTCTTTAAATCCGCGGAATTAACTGGAGTATAATTTGTTGTTATTTTGTTGTTCTCCATCTCAATAGGACCTGATACTGTGTCTCCGATTTTCTTAACGTACGTAGCATGAACTGCGGCAGACACTGCTGTTTTACTGTAGTCGGCATACTTTCTATTTGTTAACTCATTATCGGCGGCTGCTGTATACGTTGACGTTATTTTGTTAGCGCCCATTGTTAACTCGCCAGACATTGTGTCGCCGTTTTTCTTAAGATACCCTGATAAGTGTACGGTTCCGTTTGTCGTCACCGTTGTAGAGCCTGTTATGCCTGTTATTGTTGTTCCAAATTTCGTGTAATAACTCATGTTTATTCTTATAAACCTGCCAAATTTTGTCATGCGTAAAAGCATAAGAATGAGCACACTAAACTTTGATACTGATCGACTGATCGAACATAAGCGTAACAAGGAGCTACCTGATTGTCATTATCTGATAGTAGGTCGGACAGGATCGGGTAAAACAAACTTGTTGATGAATCTGTTTCTTAACGGCAACTTTAACTACGATTGTGTTTACATTTACACGATTAATCCACAACATGATAAATACGAAATATTAAGCGATTACAACGATACACTACGCCATGAATTTGGTGCCGGAGAAGATATATTTTTAATCAAACAACCGGAAGATATAATTCCGGTAAACAAACTTGATTCCGACGAACAGAAAATAATTGTTTTTGACGATATTCCGTTAAGCAACAGCGAAATGAATAATATAGGATCCTATCTTTTGTTGTCGCGAAACAGAAAATGTAATACGGTTTATCTTGCCCAAGGCTATTATGACGTCGACAGATTTATTCGACGAAATACTGGTTGTTTGATTCTATTTCCAGGACTTGACAATGTTGATGTGCGGAATATAGCAATCGAACACTGTGGAGATGTAACCAAAGATAAATTTATCGAACTTTATCATGAGGCAACGGCGGACAAGTACAACTTTTTCTTATTTGATAAACTTGCATGAGATCCGACGAAGATGTTTTGTTGTTGTATTGACCGATTTTTGTAAGACAACTATTTTTGTCTGACATTGTACAATAACATGAATAAATCAAAGATTGATTTGTTAAAGAAATTTGCATCAACCAGAGCCGCTTTTAAGGAGTTAATCAGGAACGTCAAGGACAAGTAGCTGCAGCTGAAGAAACTACCAAACTTTTTAAACCAATTACCAAGGCTGTACTTGGAAAACAACCTGATTCGTCAACGTTATCCGCCGATGAATTAAAAAAACATATCAGAGAAAGGTTTGTTGGGGTTGCTGGGAGAGAACTCTAAAGAAGAAAGAAGAAAAATTGCTGAAACGCTTAATATTGCTGATCCTGTTGCACTGCAAGCTAAAATAAACAGGTTAATTAATAATCCGGTTACGTTACAACAAGAGCTAGCAAGGGGACGAATAATCCTGATAAGATGATAAGATTAATTGCCGAGATGTCAAAGCGAACAGAAGAATTGTCTAGAGAGCAAAAAAAAAAAAAAAAAAAAATATCTGAGATTGCTATTAAAACAATGCGGGTTGATGATCAAATACATTTTTACAGAAAAAATGCACGGGATAGTATAGATGAAACAGAATACTTAAATTTTGTTACAAAATACAGTACTACCGATATCAACAGTATTCGAATATGGTCTGCGGAAAAAATATCAAAAACTTCTTGATACTTTGCGAACAGTTATCAAGAATGGTGATATGGCTGACATAGAAATACAAAAAGCCACAAGCACAAATGAATGTTTAGTGGCGTATCAGGTAATAAGAGATAAAATTATCGCAGAAGTAATGTATGAAAGAGCTAAACAATATCGGATGAGAAAAACAGCTTATCCAACAAGTTGGCCTTTTAAAAGAGCGTTTGATAAATACAATGATGAACGTCATAAATCTTTGCCCGTGGAAACTACTTTATAGGCATTAAGATATTTACGTCAACCGCGGAAATGGTCGACCGACTAATGCTGTTGATATCGTCGAAAGAAGCAGGAAACTCGAGCAAGGAAATTGATAACGAAATCGTGGATATACGTGATCATCTTCGCGCCAACGGGTCATTAACATCTTCGGAATATGAGATTTTACATTGCAATCTTGTCTAACCGTAAAAAATAAAGATGATGTCAACAACGTTGTTACTTGATTCTTCACAATCGACCGCCGACAGTGCAAACTTTTCTGTCAATTATAATCCGCTAATCCAACTTGATTGGATTAATTTCCGCAACAGCATGGCATTCTATGGCTAATGTTAAAACAGGTATCAATAATGATTTTACATTTGATCCGGGCTCTTGAACGTAGGTTAAAATACCACAAGACGCGTATAACGTCAATGATCTTAACAAGACAATCAAGGAGTTTACTACCAAGAATGGCTGGGTCGCTGACAATTTCGAGTTGATGCCGAACTATAATATGTTACATGCTAGAATCACGTTAAAAAATAATTTATTAATTGATTTTTCATCAGTGACAAGCATCGCGTCAGTGTTGGGCTTTAACAATCAACAATACGGCAGTGTCGTAGACACAGCAATGTCGTATGACGCTGATGTGCCGGTAAACATCACACATGTAAATACAATACTGATTAATTGTTTTATCGCATCAGGATCTTATTCTGCACGGGGCAGTCGAGGTCGGACAATTTACAGTTTTTCACCGGACGTTCCACCTGGTTCGTTAATGCAAGCTAATTCAGATGATATATTATCCTGTGAATGTGGAAAATCAAATATCGACTATAAATATGCAACTGACAGATCAATCAGGGCGACAACCTGAACTTAGCAATGAAATTGTGACCTACTACTTACACTTGCGCAGCGCGTAGGTGAAACACCTCGTTTAACTAATTTTATGAGACAACACTGAAAATAACGATGAAACAAAGAAAATTTACCGAAGAAAGATCGTAAGAGGATTCTTTGGAAATATACCAAGGCATGTGTTTAGTGTTTTTGAACAAAAATATAGACTTACATCGCAATTACAAAACAGTTCCATATTCGATAACCTTGATGTTAGGAGAATATTTGTCAGAATAAACTCAAAACAATATCCTGAACGAGCGATCGAATGCAACTTTACCGCCGGCGCTAACAACAATGTATCACTTTCGCATACATGAGTTTAATGGAATCTGTGGAAAAATATCAGGACACTGACAGCGGATTTCAAATATCAACTGAGGAGTTTAGAACACTCTATCTATCCTATTTTCGCATTTGACTTTTCTAAACATTCCGAAAGTACTATTGGATCAACTGCCGACATCGATGTCACATGGGCACTAGAGACTGCTCCAGCTGCAGATCCTGGATATTACGCATATGAGCTTGTTGTTCTAAACCATTGACGCAACCAAGGGCCGAATGTTCGTTAACGTTTAAATTTTATCTGACAAAATGCAATAACAGTGACACATTCATCAATGAAGTACGTTACAAAAGAAATTTATCTAACGCAAGGACAAATAATAAAATTGTCGACTGCAATTTCTAAACGACGTGCAATTTCTCTTTAAATAAATCCAAGCTCGACAACAGGTGCATCAATGAAATTAGCGTTGACGCAACAACAAATAACAGAAATGTCGAAGGATAAACCATTTGTGTTTAATCTTTCAGTGGCGCAAATAACAGTAATGGCACGACATGGCGGGTTTTTAGGACCGGCACTTACAACGTTTGCAAAAACAGTACTGCCAAAGCTGTTGCCGAAACTTGGTACGCGAGACTTTTTCTCGGCGATGTCTACACGGTAACCGTCAAACTGATTGTTGAGCGTGACGGGCGAGACAAATTGCTCCTGACTGAAGACGGAAAAAATGAAATATTTGGGAAACTTACAGTTGCTGTTATTTATGATAAGGACGAATCATGAATAACTGTCATTCTTGTATCAGTCGACAAGAATTAGCACGAATTTTAACAGACGTATCTAAAGACGATTCTGTTAAAAGTTGATTGTGATGTTGCTGATTTTATTTGACCATCGGCAACTAATTTAACTGAAGTAGGATTAATTTTAAAATGTTTTGATGCGGCATAGATTGATTTAAATTTTATTTCCTCGTTTGTTTCTAAATTTGTTGAAATAACAGGTATAACATAAGTTTTGAAATTACCACCACCACCTCGTTCTTTTTTGACATCTTCTTGTTGAGTAACAAGCTCAAGATTTTCCAGACAAGTATCTGTTTTAATTCCATTGATTTGATTAATCACTAATCCGCTGAAAATAGGAGCATGAGATACCTCAAATATAAAACGATGAGATCTGGAACAAACTTGGTCAGTTTTAATACCTCGAACCATCACCTGCAAATAACAATTTTGATTTAGTTTTCCTGATACTATTTTAGTTTTGATATTTTGAATAAATCCCTGATCATTAGCTTCGTAAAGATTAAACACTGGATGAGGTTGATACTCATTTTGCAAAGATAAATTTGCAATATTGTCGTCGGTAAATTCACCGTTAAAGTGATAAACTCGCATTCCATCTGGAACTCTGCCGCAAAACAGTGTGTAAATAAACTCTTTTCGAAAGATTTTAGTTTGTAACCTGCTGGTATTTTCTTTCCAAACGGAATTTTAGTTTTATTGCTAGTAACCGAGTCCAGCATACTGCCGGACCAACCCGGATAATCATCATGTTGGTCAGTAGCACTTGGCATTGGTCGTAAATTTTTCATCGCTTCCAAATACATTATTCATTTGTTTAATTACACGTATTTTAATGATTCAATTAGAAAATTGTAAAACGTACATATAAGATGCTGAAATTAAGAGATATCGCAATAAAGAGCTTAATCACAAACATTGTCCCAACTAAAATTGCAACAACTTTCGCTGGATTTGATAATAGTTGGAAATTCGACAACCATGCTGCATTAACAAACTTTTCATCGACTAATCTTTTTCATCTGCTGCAACTAACAATGAAACGTGAACTCGACGCGCACAAGGGATTGAAAATCCTAGTGCAATATCATGTGATACTATCAAAGTTCTACGTGACATTAAACGACGACAACGACATCGACGCAGAAATTGCTGATCCGTACATCAGCACAAAATCTGAACGCGTATTATTAGGAAATAACCTTGCCGCGTTGTCAGAAGAAATATATCAGGAAATAAATAAAAAGATCGAACAATATACTGCATCCAGTTGGGGCTGGAAGTTTGAATCTATTTCCGAGATTTTGTTTCACACAATGAAATACAATGCATTGCGAGGAAGCTGATACGTTGATCTACCGCAGAAAATTGAAAACAAGAAATGTTTTAAAAATACCGATAATAGATGTTTCCAGTGGTCGATACTATTTCCATCAGGAAAAGATGCCGATCGAGTTACCAAATATATTTCGTATATCTCAAGATTATACTTTTCCTCGAAAGAATTTCCCGTTGCCGAAAATCAAATACCAAAGTTTGAGTTATTAAACAATATTTCCGTAAACGTATTTGGTTTTGATGAGCGCGATCAGATATATCCGTGTTATATTTCTGCCGAAGCATCTCAATCAACAATCAATTTATTGTTTTATAAAAATCATTACATGTGGATCAAGAACTTTAATGGACTAGTTGGTAAGCAATGCAACAAACACAAAGAACAATAATATTTCTGTTACCGTTGTTTACACGGTTGCGCTGCCGAGAAAGAGTTACAGCGACATTTACGGTACTGCTCGGACGTTCAGCGAATAACAATGCCGGAGCGAGGCAAGAACATATTACAGTTCAAAAACTATAATCACGAAATGAAAGCTCTGTTTGTTATTTATGCCGATTTCGAGTGTTTGTTGCAGCCTGTACTTGGTGTTGAAAACTATCCCGACCGATCATCGACGAGGCGAACACAAAATCAAGTTCCTTGTGGAGTCGCGTAGAAAGTTGTTTGTGCAGTTGATTCAAGTTTATCAAAACCAATCAAGATTTATCGAGGACCAGATCATGCTGTTTGGTTGTTAAAGAAACTTATCAACGAAGTAGATCTTATTTCAAGCAAACTTAAAAAATTACTCCAATGGCTTAGTTAACACAACAAGAAGAATCAGAATTTGCCGCGGAAATAGTTTGTCACATTTGTGAATTGCCACTTTGGTGATGATCGAGTAAATGATCATTGTCATTTAACCGGACAGTATCGTGGAGCTACACATGACAATTGTAACTTACGTTATAAATCGCCAGAATTTATTCGTGTTGTGCTACACAATTTGCGAGGATACGATTCGCACATTATCGAAGATGGTTTCGGTAACCCAGAAATACGAGAGCATCTAAAATTAAATGACAACGGGCGAATAAAGTGTATCCCGAATAATTTAGGTAAATTAGGATTTATCGATAGCATACAGTTTATGGCGGCATCGCTAGACGAGCTTGCGAGGTTGTAGTGAGTTTAGCAACTTGGAAAATCATTTCGGACAAACATTACGGCTCTCATGACCCAAGAGCTGAACACGCTGAAACCGTCAGACATTACAAGTCATACATAACGCAGAGTACGTTAATGACAAAATAATATACCTTCTTTCAGTTGACCCCAAACCAGGGAGATTTTATTTATTTAAAATCACAACGAAGGGAACACTAGGAGGCCAATCATTTCGGAAATAACCATCCAAGTGAAATATGTCTGAATTCGTTGTTTATCAACTTCGGCCTGTCGAGGAAAAACTGTCGTGATATATTTAGGATACCAGGAACTATCTCATCAAAACACACATAACTAACCTCCCAAATAGAAATCACCTCGTCGCCATGGAAGCATATTCCTTGTACATCAACATCTCACACGCGGAAGGTATTACAGCCTGCAAGGACATAAGTGATGGACGACCCAACCCTTCTCCACCAACGTTCTGTTTTGTTAAAACGTTTAACACCATGTTCTCAAGTTTATCAATTTTGTATTCAACAACCAACACTTCTTACCAATTAAATGGACTGAAATTGACACTAAAATAACACTTCGTGTGACAGTATTTGCATGGGAAGACTCGAGCAGACGCTTCTCAACGGTAGACGCTTTAGTCCTTTAAGCTGTCGCAGATTCAGTGAAGACATAGAATATACGTGGATCGCAACGGTTGAGAATTTCAAATAGTTTTTGAAGTTGCCAATAACTTCCATCCTACTATTAAATTTACGTCGGAGTCAATAAACAAGTTCAATATCTTTTGGATTCCCGATCTATTCTTCTGGAGAGGAGAATGGCCACTGTCCGGTATTCTGCACCTACTGTCTGTCACCAGTATCTACTTCCCAACAGCTGCCACCCCCAGCACGTAATAAAACAATTTTCCTTAAGTTATGTGTGTTCGTACCATGCGCATATGCTCTAAACCCGACGCTTTGAAAAGAGACTCAGAAAGCTCAATGGGCACATTAGAAGGAGAGGTTACAGAAGGCGCTATATTGATGAGGTTATTAACAAAACTAAACTCCTTGATATAGGAGGCCTCCTCAAATATAAAAGCAATAAAAACAACTACCTCTTCGCGGTAACTTTCAACCCCAATGCCCCAAACCTACAACAGATCATCCGGAAGCATTGACACCGTGCTGAATCGTCCGAATGTCAGAAGGCTATATTTCAGCAAGTTCCCTTGGTTGCGTATCGTAGACCTAAAATTGTCAAGAACAATCTGGCACGTGCAAAGGCAACTTCAAACAAGACCACAGATTCAGGCATATACTTCTGCAAAATGCAAGAGTTGCCTAATTTGCAAACATATGCCCGAGAGAGAATGGTTAAAAAATTCCTACAACAGTAGTTAGCGACACTAACAATCAGAAATTAGGATGTCGAGCCCACAAAATGCAATCTATCTTCTGACGTGCAAGTTGTGTGCCACTCACTAAGATGGCTAAACCATTGATCTGAGAAAGCAAATAAATAATCACAAAAACCACATCTGTGACAAACTCAAAGTGAAAGTGGCCATCACTAAACTTGACGGGACATTCAGCAGAGTACCTCGAGATGCTACCGACTGAATCAAACCTGCGGTTGTCCGACATAGAACGAACGTGTAAGGAACGATACTAGAAACTACAATTGAAAATTCATGGGGAGTTCGGTATAAATTAAAAGGTCTTAAACTTAAATTAAAAGCTCTTAACGTTCCATTGCAGTCTAATAAAATGTTAGAGGCAGTCATCACTGCTTCACCCGTACGCAATTTGTAGACTAGTAAATACATTTATTATTATTATTATTATTATTATTATTATTATTATTACGCTCCTCTTCTGACACTCGTATTCTCATTATTCTCACTATGAAGATGAAATCATATGGACAACGCTCATTTGCATACCAGGGCCCAGCAACGTGGAACGAATTGCCCATTGCACTTAGACACAGTTATCTCATTCAAGAGCGCTCTTAAAACTCACCTATTTCAACTGCAAGAACAGACTTAAAGACCTAATAATGTATCCTTACCTTAAATATTTGCAGCGTGTTTTCTGTTTCTAATTTCGTGGTGTTTGTTTTAATTTTTGTAATCATATCATTATATATGTTTTTTTTAAGTGTTGTCAAATGTTGTAAAACGCTTAGAGCTTCTAAAGATTAGGCGCTATACAAAGTCCTCATTATTATTATTTATTATTATTGTTGTTATTATTATTATCATCATAATCATCATTATTATCATCATCATCATCATCATCATTATTATTATTATTATTATTATTATTATTATTATTATTATTATTATTATTATTATTATTGTGCATGTTCATTATCCAGCTGCACCATTCTCTTGACATCTTTCCATTAGAAACTCCATTCATAACTCTACCGGATTATATTTCTTTAGCAAATCCTTTAGATGGGGTTGACGTTTCTTGACACTGTTTCCGTCCTTCATTTACAACCTGGAATTTTTGGTTCTTTAGACATTAGCCCGCTCATTTATTATTGTTACACATCTTGTCCAGGAATGTACTTTTTGATTTTGTTTAGTGTTTGGTTTGTGTATGTAAGTTATTCATTCCCATGATGTTTATTTCGAAATGTCGAAACATAGAGGCACAGTTTAGAATGTGCTCTCGGTTGTCCTCTCTCTCTCTCTCTCTCTCTCTCTCTCTCTCTCTCTCTCTCTCTCTCTCTCTCTCTATATATATATATATATATATATATATATATATATGTATATGGTGTAATACCTAACTCAGCAAACCAAAGTACTAAGCACTATTAAGAACTACATTCCTTTTTCAATAATAATGCTAATAATGATAATGTAAAAACATGAAACAACGTCCAAAAAGCATGATGCAGTTCAGTATGTTGTAATACCTTAATGGTATTTTGAATGGAGTTTTGCATGCATAAACATTGTCCAATTAATGTGTGAAGATTACCTGATGTTAAACGTTGAGATGTGAGATGATGTTTGACCTACGAGACTTTGGCATATTTGATCATGTGATTTTTATCTGTCACTGAAAACGTGTGCCATGTTTGACTTACTTCTTCCTTTCCTGAACGTATGCCATCCACCCACCATTGTTTAGATCGCCGTCTTCATCTCTTATAAATGTGAACTCTGTGTTTTACACTAAATGTGAGTATAAAACCTTGCTCTGGTCCTCGTAATGTCACGCTGTCGTCGCGAGTATATTAACGAATTCGTCAAGGAATTCATCTAAAAGACAAAATACGTGCTACAAGCCCTGGGACATCAACATTAACTGGAAAGGAGTTCGCATGTAAGCAGTTATTGTGCACTATTCATTTCCATGTTGTACCATGCGTGTGTAGTGCTGCAATTTCACATGAATAGTTTAGGAAATGAATTATTTTACCTTCCATGATTTTGGAATATCAAAGCTAGAAACATGATGTTAGTCCATAAATTAGTGACTTCAACCATCCGGTGAGTTTTGTTACTGGAACAGCAGAGAATCAGGATATTGACGGAATCAATGTGTCCGGCCGAAGAATCACATTTCTCTTGTCAGACTTTTGTTGAACAATAAGTTAGAACTAATGTTACTGTTTATTATTTGTAAGTTCTTGGTTGTGTAGAACTTGTTGTTTTACTTTAATGTGAAGAAATAGTATGCACTTGATAGGGACTATTTCAAACCGTATTACGACTCATTGCATCACCAGTACCTGGTATTCTCGCTCGATTCACTTCGAAATTCACTTGTCCGTTTCGTTCAGTTCTACGTAATTATAGGTATGAATATACAAATAAGGTTAAAAGTAAAAACGCACACCAC
>JAECUM010038061.1:0-16594 GCA_016617855.1 Megalonaias nervosa
AATCCCGAAACCAAAGCTAGCATCGTGGAAAGTTTTCAACGCAACTTGAAAGAACGTATGTGGAAACATTTTATGCATCAACACACTCTCAAGTACATCGACGTCTTGCCACACCGCGTCCAATTGTACAATCAATCTTACCATCGGAGCATAGGGCGTGCCCCCCAAGAAGTGACTCCCGACAACGGAGTGACCGTCTTCGAGCGCCTGTTTGGTACGTCCCCGACAGTGCCTGTCCCCACGAAAGGTGGAGTGTTGGCATCAGGAGATTGGGTACGCGTTGGCAAAACCAAACGCACTTTCGACAAAGGTTACTTACCCAACTGGACCACAGAATTGTTTCGTGTCACCGAACGTGTGCGTGGCCGTCATCCTCCCGTCTATAAATTGGAAGACATGAACGGGGAAGTGTTAAAAGGAACGTTTTACTTGCCCGAGTTACAAGTGTGACCAAAAAAGAAGACGACGTGTACGAGATCGAAAGCATTCTCCATCAAAGAACTCGTAAAGTAGGAAAGAAACGTGTCAAAGAAGTCAAAGTACGTTGGAAAGGATATCCTCCCAGTTTTGACTCTTGGATCGACGCTTCGCAACTCATCGACTATAAAAAGAAGTGACCATCATGCCCTTCAACACAGCCTCAGTTACTACAGTGACCACTCCGTCGCCCAGTTCTTCTGTGCAAGATCTACAAAAGCAACCCTTGTGGGTGTGGTGTGGAGAACGTGTACCTAAAACGCAAATCGTCTTTTTCTGCCAAATCTTTGTGGTATATTGTGTCATCGGTTCTGCCATTTCCAATTTGAGTTTGCAACAAGGAGACAAACAATTGTGGATTATTTTACTGAGCAGTTGCATTGGTTACCTTCTTCCCAATCCGTCTCTGAAATATTCCTCTAACGGAAACAACAACGGTGGCCTTGCGTCCAACGTTAGTCACCAATCCAATCACAACAATCCTCTTTTAGACACTCCTCTGACTTCCAGTGACTCCTCGGACACTAGAACTGTGGAATTATGAACAACCAATTTTACTTAACGTTACCCAGTGACAGTTCCATGGAGGTGTTTCCCATTAACACTTTGTGTTGTTACACGGCCAGATTACCTCAAGCCGTCCAATTGGATCACGAACCCCATTGGGAAGTGGCTCTTGTGGAAATGATTCACCCTACACAAATCAAAAACATCATCGAAAATCAAAACATTTTTACGGTAGAAGTTCATGACGAACAAGTGCAACAAGCCTTGGGTGAACGTAGCAGTATAGCTGACTCTATGAAATCACAAGACCCCAAAACTAAACGAACCACTTATCTGTTGAAAATTCCTGCGGGCTATTATTTTAGTGGTCAACATTTGGTGAACACCATGGCTGACAGGTTCAATTTCATGTTTGGTAAAGTCTTAGAGAAAACCAGAAAAAGTGTCACGATCGATTACCACAAAATATCCCGTCGCCTACTCATCAAATTTTCTGAGGACAAAGTATTGGCCATTACATTTTGTCCGGAATTGTATGACATTATTGGTGGAGACCCCAATTTCATCAAGATTGCAAACGAAATACCAGCCGTGACCGGTAACTCAGATTTTGCGAAATATTTTAGATTCCCTGTAGAAATGAACCAAGGACTGAATTTGATCTTTGTGTACTCCGATGTGGTGGAGTACAACGTGGTGGGACACACCTCCGTACCGTTACTGCGTGTCATTCCTTTCAAAGTGGATTCTGCCACGAACGCTGACGAGGAAGGTGGAAACACCTATCACGTTCACCGCGAATTTGTACATCCTCACTATTTGCCCGTCAGTAAGTCTTATTTCGACACTGTCAACATTACTATAAAAGGAGATCTGGGACAAAATATTCCATTCACCAAAGGGAAAGTCACAGTGAAACTCCATTTTCGAAAACGATTACTCTAACTTTTTGTCAGTCATGTATCCTGTGTACCAAGGAGTCGCTCGACAGCGAGGACATGGTTTAGGTGATATGCTCAAATCGGCCTTTCGTACAGTGGTTCCCGTTTTGAAACCGATGGTGACACGGGGATTGCACGCCTTAAAGATGCCGCGTTGACGCAAGGTAAAGAATTTCTCCAAAATGTCATCATTGACAAACAAAACCCCAAAGAAGCTTTCTTGAGAGCAGGCAAAAATGTCTTGCTTCAAACGGGCAAAGACCTTTTGGGTCGGCGAGAAACTCCTATAAATGCCCTGGGCAATGCCGAGTCAGGCATTCCTGCTTCCCTGACGCCACAGCAAGGACAAGGCAGAAAAAGACGACGAAAACACCCCTTCAGAGGACTTCACACTCCTAGAGCTAGAAAGTCTAAGAAAAGAAAAACCATCCGAGTTAGACGTTTTTGATTATTAAAGAAAAGAAAATGATGCACCGAGAGTCTTGTGCTTGTTCCAAGTCGGAACTGGATCTGTTAGCCATGCCACCCACCATGATGACGATGCAAGAATCCCAATGGGTCGAATTTCATCCTGTCTCCTCTTTGACGGTTCAGCTCCCATCGAATTTGAAATCAAAGGACAGCCAGAAGATTATCTCGATCTGAATAGCAGTTACTTGCACCTGAAACTGAAAGTGATGAAAACCGACAACACCAATCCGGGAGCCGATGCCAGAGTAGCTCCCGTCAACAATTTCATGCATTCCTTGTTCAGCGAAGTGGATTTGTACTTGAATAACAAACTGGTCAGCAGCAGTATGGAAACTTACCCTTACCAAGCGTACCTAGAAAATCTCTTGACGTACGGAAAAGAGGCCAAGAACACTCATCTGGATGCTTGCGTGGCATGGAAACCTGACACCGCAGACAAAGACACGTTTAACGACACAGCCCTGACAGCCGATGACAATCCTCACAATGTGGGTTTTAACAATCGTCGAAGGAAAATCCTGCAAGGTCGTAGTTTAGAACTGATGGATCGCTTGCATTTGGACATGTGGTTGCAAAACAAGTATTTGCTGAACGGAGTGGATATTCGCCTGAGACTCAATCGCAGCAGTGTTGCTTTCCATTTGATGGCTCAAGCCAACGAGTACAAAACCATCATCCAAGAAGCCAGACTTTACGTGCGTCGCGTAGAAGTGTTACCTAAAGCGGGAAACGACATCAGTCAAACATTGAGCAGATCGACCGCTAAGTATCCAATACGACGTGTAGAAGTGAAAACATTCACCATTGCTGCTGTACTCCGATCCAAGATCGAAGATCATCTGTTCCAAGGACAGTTACCCAAACGTTTAATCGTTGGCATCGTCAGTAATGCAGCCCTCAACGGAGCACACGAGCACTACAGAGTGTCCAAGATCGAAGTCAGTCGTGATGGCAAGACTTGTGTACCAGACCCTTCGAACCTAACTTTGCCCAGAAGAATTACTTGAGATCGTACTTGTCCCTGTACGAAGCTACGGGGCAACTAGGAACCAACGCCAGTCACGGTATTTCGTACGAAGATTATGTCGGAGGTTACACTTTGTGGGCCTTTGATTTCACTCCTGACCAAGGCAGCGACGAGGGACATTTCCACCCTATAAAATCCGGTCAACTGCGTGTGGAACTTCAGTTTGCAGAAGCTCTCATTGAGACATTCAACGTCATCCTGTATGCTGAATTCGATAATACCATAGAAATCAACAGTTTGAGAGAAGTCATTTTAGACTATTAGACACAATGGAAGACTCCTATCCCTCTTTAAACAGTAGAGAATCTTTGGACATGGAATGGGAGGATAGCGTGAAAGCAGAACCCCATGACCAAGACAAAGAGGACGAGGTAGTCAAGTCCAGATGGCCAGAACAAGAACAACATTTAGTGTCCTGTTTTGCTAAACACCTAGCGGATAAAATTACGGAATTGAGTAAGAGAGATTGTTATGGATGTCAAAACGATCATCCCAGTCAAATTCAACACGATAAATGTCTGGGAATGAGTCAAGAAGAAAAATTGGACGAGTATCTGGACGAAGCTTGGAGTCTCATCTCAGAAGAAGCAGTGTTGCATGAGTGGTATAAAGACTTTCGTGATCATTCCTGCCCTCCATTGACTACTCTAGAGATCTATCGTATCGAAGCTCTCTTAGCCCAGAGTGCGGAGACAAGGCGAAGAAACGGCTACTTGACAGATCGTTTCAAACAAAAAGTCAGAATTGAATTGATGACTTATCATTACCTGTGAGAAAAAAAACAACAACACAACAAAAAATGGATACCTGGGAACTTTATTACCTTTTGAACAATAGTTCGTATACTGCTTCTTGGAATCCTGTCATGTGCGCTAAAGATGCACTACCTCATCGCAAACCTCAAGACCATCAAGCTTATGTCATCAACACGGACGAAAGCCATCTCCCAGGAACTCACTGGGTTGCCGTCTACTTCCCTCAAGAGAATTGTGTAGAATATTTTGATTCGTATGGATTACCCCCTTTGGAAGACGACATCATTGACTTTATGAGAAGAAATGCCCAGACGACACGATTCAATAATGTGAAATTACAAGGCACAGATTCCATGGTGTGTGGACAATATTGTGTGTATTTTCTTCATCAACGCAGTCTTGGATATCCTTTAGAACATTTAGTGACTTATTTTGATCGTCACTCTTCTAGAAACGATGAAAAAGTAGATCGATGGTTTTGTGACCATTATAGTTATCTTTTGTCTTTAGCTAGGAAACGTAGTGTACATCAATGGCCTCATGACTTCCATCAATGGAAATCTCACATGATTTCACAACGTTGTCAACCTTGTCAAAAATAATTTGTTTGATGCTATTGTTACTTGTTACTTGTTACTTGTTAGTTGAATAAAAAGTGTTGTGTTTTGAAAAAAAATGTGTCTGTGGTTTGTTTTCAAAAAATACTGTGAATATATGCTCTTTGACTTCTCTCTATCCCTCACCATGACATGAGCTATCATACCGTTCCGACACTAAAACCGAGTAGGGATGTTTTCTATCGCGTCCGCGTTTGAACCATATAAAGCGGGTTGTTCTCCAGTCTGACCATCCACTGTTGACTCGTCAACCTATAAACGTGCCTTCCAGACTAGCCCAGCTGAACGAAGCTTAAATCAGTTTACATCGTGTCAGGCTAAACCTGATACCTAAACCTAAAGAGATAGAGAATGTCAGGATGTTATCCATAGCCCAAGACCTAATAGAAGAGGTCTTCAGAGAGGAAATTAAGAAAGAACAAGAAGAATGGACTGAGAAGTACAGACTTCAGAAGAAGCAGACAGAAGAACAACAGCAGCAACAACAGCAGCAGCAGCAAGAACCAGACTGAGGTTTTGTGGACTGCCGTGTGGACACCAAAGAATTCTCTTTCTCTTTCTGCAGAAGCAGACCGTATCGTGTAGGAAAGCCTGCCGCCAGACGGGGACGCAATCTTAGACAGTAAAAAAGATTGCCATCACTCCCGTTAACAAAAAAAAACAGCCCTTTTCAGGGCTACCCCATACTCTCGAAAAGAGATACTAATTCAATTTGCCAAAACGTTTAAAATTTTAAAAAAATAAATAGAAGTGTGTCTATAAGCACTTCGTTTCTTTTGTCAGTAAAAAAAATCCACATTTTGTTTTCTCTGTCTTGTCCAATTGTGCCTGTCTGTGTTTATAAGTATAAAAGTTAAAAAGTCGCCGTGAGTGCTTCTTTTAGGTCCGCGCGTTTGATGTGATGGTACATTTGGGTGTCAAGGGATGTTTACCTTCACGTCCGTGCTTCAAGTATATAAAGCGGTACAATTGTCAGTCTAGCTACCATCGTTGACTCGTCAACATTAAAAATGAGTAGCAGACTACAAAAACTGTTGGAACTCCAAATGCACCTAGAGTATGCCAGGCGTCTTTTAGACGAACTGACTAGGGAGGCCATAGAGGAGAAAGACAGGATAGAAGAGGAGGAGAAGAAAAAGAAAGAAATGGAGAAGGAAAAGATCCTGCCTCACCTCTTCATGAAACCTCAGTGTGAGGTGAAGCCAGAAATGAGGACACCTCCACAGACAGTACGACCACCTCAACCACAGCCACAACCAGTACAACGTGCAGAGGAGACAAGGAGGCCAGATCATCATCATCACCCCCGGGTCTGGCACAGAGGACAGAGGGAACAACAAGTCTTCACTATTCCACAAACAGAGGAGTGGGATAGTGAAGCCACTCAAGCCCCGTCTGCTCTCCCAACCACTCGTGTCAATTGGGAGAATGACTGGAGCAGACGTTGCGTGTGTGGTGCCAGGCCAGGAAGGTGTCACCATTAGCTAGGTGCATTTGAAGTTCTAAAAAAAAACAGCCCTTCTCAGGGCTAGCCAGATCTCTAGAAAAGAGAGACTATTCAATTTGCCAATTCGTGTGAATGTAGAGTAGTGTGACTATAAACACTCACTCCTTTACTGTTGTGTGTGTGTGTGTGTGTGTGTGTGTGTGTGTGTGTGTGTGTGTGTGTGTGTGTGCATGCGCATTCGTTGGCGCGGATAGTAGATATGGGTGTATGTTTTTTGCTTTCTCGTTCGTTGGTGAGGATAGTTGATAGATGTGTTTTTTCTTCTCATCCCAATTGTGTGGATAGTATATTTGTGTGTTTTATGCTTGCTCGTTCGTTGGTGAGGATAGTATATTTGTGTGTTTTGTGCGTTCTCCTTCGTTGGTGTGAATAGTACATGGGTGTGTTTTATGCTTGCTCGTTCGTTGGTGAGGATAGTAAATTTGTGTGTTTTGTGCGTTCTCCTTCGTTGGTGTGGATAGTACATGGGTGTGTTTTATGCTTGCTCGTTCGTTGGTGAGGATAGTATATTTGTGTGTTTTGTGCTTGCTCGTTCGTTGGTGAGGATAGTATATAGGTGTGTGTTTTATGCTTTCTCGTTCGTTGGTGAGGATAGTAAATAGGTGTTTGTTTTATGCTTGCTCGTTCGTTGGTGAGGATAGTATATAGGTGTGTGTTTTATGCTTGCTCGTTCGTTGGTGAGGATAGTCTATAGTATGTGAAGTGAGTGTAAGGGATGTTTTCGTTCAAGTCCGTGCTCCATGGATATAAAGCAGAGCGCTCGTCATTCGCGCCATTCTACACAGAACATAAAAATGACTGGTAACATGGACTTGTTCAACAAATTGAAAGACAGTTGGTACTGGATGATGGATGGAGCCTACGTGCTGGAAAGGCTTGAAAAGGAATGGAGGTTCCCAGGTAGCCTGGACTTGGTGAACAGTCTGAAAGCAGCTAATTATGAATTACAATGGATGATAGAAGAGGAAGTGGAGAAGTTGAGAGGTTTCTTCCATCCTAAATATGTAAGAGTGGGAACCTTGAAGCAGGTTCTTGATATTGTTATCAAAGTGAGATGTTTTTTGGAAGACATATTCCATTTAACTGAGTGGTCTTTTGTCAAAAAAGGCTTAGACAATTTAAAGAAAGGCGTAGACATCACGATAAAGGTAATGAAAGAAGAAGTGAGGAAAATAAAAGAGACCTGGACAAAGAAAGAAAGGACAAAGAAAACGTCAAGAGAAAAGAAGAGTTTGAGAGACTAAACAGGAACTGGATGAAGGTACAGGAAAAGTTTAGAACTCTGGGATATCCTGACTGGATTCCTGACAAAGAAAAAAAGAAGAAGAAAGGAATTATTGAAAATGTGAGAACATGGTGGAAGAAGTGGAGACAATAGAAGAAGAAGACAAAGGCCCTTTTCAGGGCCACTTCATATGCCTCGAAAAGATATTAATTCTTTCTTGCCTAAACAAAAAATTTAAAACCCTTACTCTACTAAAACACGAACGCGACTGATTCGTGTTTGTCTATAGCAATGACACAGGTGGCCTGACGTCACAGTACTACCTTGCTACATTGTTGCCAATGACCAGTACCGTGACGTCACCCTACCGGTTCCATTCCTCTTGGCGCTATACGGGCCCAGCGTGTGCTAATACAAAATTCCCATTGGAGCTATAGTGGCCCAGGCTGAATTTTTGGGTCTATAAATCGGAGGGCCATAGTGCCCCAGGCTGATTTTCCTTCTTTGGCATGATGAGGGCCCTAGTACCCCTATTCACTACTGACATTCCTCTCGTTTGACTAATTTTATATCTTGCTTCGATTTCACTCAAATTCACAAAATTTATCCTCAGATTGAGACTTTTTCATTATCTTGTCAATGGTACTCCAGACAATATCATTATTCTGTCAACAGGAGGGAGAGAATGTGATGCAAACTAGCATTTAGTTTGATAATTTAACACAAGGTAACCTTTTTGTTTTTGAAAGAGAGTCGAGGAATGCCTCAAATGTGATGAAATAAAAAAAACACGACCTCTTAAAGAAAATTAAAGATTCCAGGAGTCCTTTAAAGAAAATTAACGATTGTTTTAAATACTGATACCTGCTGAATATTCTGTTAACAGACAAACAATTGTTTCCATCCAAGCAATAAGAAAGGGATAAAGTTTTAATTTGATAAAGAACTTTTGAAATATTTAGTGAACCTGGGGCCAGGTAAACGAAGATGTAAATTTCTATATTATTACTTTGTTTTTAAGGGTCTTTTTGACAGTGTCCTCCAATTTTCCACTGAAAAGATTATACAGCCAGGACCATCCTCCGTGAAACTTGATATTCACACTGGAAATCCCGCAACTGCAACCGCTCGCCGCAATTGTTGGTAGTCCATTTACGTCAACACCTGTAACATCGTCCTTGACATTTTACCTGGATACCTGACATGCTTATAACGTCATTAATTTAATAATAATAATAATAATAATAATAATAATAATAATAATAATAATAATAATAAAATAAATGATGCAAAGACTCCACGTTCAAGACCAATATGCCGTTGAAATGGAAGTAGATATCATCAAATAAGCCACTCTAAGTATCATGTTTGGCAAGCCAGGACAAAAAAAGATGTTCAGCTTCCTTACAAGCCAGAATTAACACAACTAGTGGAAAATGAAAAGTACATACACGTAAGTATTCCTGGTCAGACAGCATGAAACAAAATGACATCAAGACTAACGCCAGGCAAGAGTAAATTACAAATGTTAAAAAATGCACTAGATACAAAATTAAATGGAAATATCAACATATATCTGGGCAGTCGCCATCATTAGGTTCACAGAAGGCATCAGCGATATGACAATATAAAGAGTTGGAAAGGCATGGATAGAAAAACTGGAAAGCTATCTTCCATCCATGGTACGCTGCATCAAAGAGCTGATGTAAACAGTGAGGAACCTCAACAAGAACATTGGAAGAAGAGACCTGATAAGTACTGGACACTACAATGAGTCAGACCAGACAAGTCTGTGAAAACAGCTTATGTGAACTAATGAATCCTTCATAACCTTACTTCAAGAAGAGGGTTTTCTAAAATTAAAGGAAGTAAATAATGATTACCAGCACAGAAACCATAATGAGAGAACATCAAAATGGATGGGAATATGGAATGTATGGACATTTTGTAAGGGAAACAGAGCAACAGGCCTGTGAGTTAATGTTGAGATGGTTCAAACTGTGATAACTTAAGAAAGAAACAATAGGGTTGATAATGTTGGAACAGGACCAGACACTTATAATTCATAAGGCAAAACCAAGTGCATATCTTCAAGAGTCATCCACCATTGTGAAGACTGTACAGGAGTATAGAGATGAAATAATCAACCACCCGACAGTGTGTGCAGCAAGCTGGTACAGTGCAACTGCAAATAAATGGCACAGACAGCAGCTTCAAAAATATAGGTTTGACTGCAACAGAAAGTGGTGCTAAATAAGACAGAGAAAGTAAACGAGAACCGCAACAAAAGCAAGTCACCAGAAAAAGCACTAAAGCCTGAGCTATTACAGAAAGCGGATCACATGAGAACAGAAAAATTGTGCGGAATGTTCTTGAGATCTGAGGACAGAGAAGTAGTCCGTCATTTGCATAAAGTCCATCCAAACAACCATCAAGAGGCTTCGACAAATAATAATAATAATAATAATAATAATAATAATAATAATAATAACAATGATAATAATAATAATCGTCAAGCAATTGCCGCGCTGCATTTTAAATGGTCATTTCACGAATAACCTATATGAAAATCTGGTTCTGGTTTCAATAAATCTCGCTTTTTGTGCACATGTTTTATTTACACTATTTCTCTCATTAATAGATTTTGACAAAGGCTGACAAAAACTCCATTCATATATACATCGTTAAACATGTATAAAATGATAAAAAATGATGAAAAACACCGTGCGTGAACTTCTTCGCATGGTGAGAAAAAGTATACGCAAAAAATCCGCACTTGCGAAAGTTTTCACACAATCAAAGCCGAAATTTATGCCAAAATCAGCGCTAGCGAAAGATTTTTCGCCGGCTATGGCACGAAAATCTGCCAAATCCGCTCTCACAAGCCAGTAAGAGAACCTCTCTAGTTTTAAAATTATACACACAGGAGTTGTTTTAATATTTTTAAAAGTAAATTCTGGAATTTAAGAAAATCCTTACATTTTTTCACTTTCATCAAAACAATGCCATTTTTGGGAGAATTATGGGTATAATGACTGTATTTATTTTCACGATGCCTGTTTAATTTTCAGTATTAAAGTGAAGAAAGCGTTCCAAAAGAAGCAAAACCAAATCAGTTCAAGATGTTTTGTCAGTCTTGCAGAAAAACTGTATTTCAGACTAAGATGGAGAGTCAGTTTTTGACATATTGTACAATACAAGGAAGAGGGAAGGTATATCGTCATCACGAATTCCAAAATTAGCTCGCTTTTATGCAATTACTGTATTATTTACTTAGGCATTTAATCTTAGGTAATTTCTATTAGCCAAGTCAAGGTTGCCATTTAAAATTTTAGTTTCGACTTCCCTGTCGAAAGGAAACTACCTTGTTTGCGAGTTTACCCATTTAGAAGCGTCAGTTCTTCCTGGTGGCATTGAGACTTTCTACCAGCAAACAGTACGCGAAAATGATATGATGTGCGGTCTTATTTAGCCAGCTCTTGCGCGTAAATTCCATTTCTTGAGAAAATAATTTAAATTTTAAAGGATAAAATCTGATTACAGTGGCAAATAAAAGTTGGTGAAAGGTAGGCGAAAAACCCGCAGTGTACATGAATTTATGTTGCGATTTGCATCGAAATATGTGCTACTCCTAGTGTTCTCTGGCTTCCTTCACCTTCAAGTACACTAAGACAATAAAAGTTAAATCGAAGTGGTGTTAAGAACAGTGTATGAAGCGAACAAATTATTTAGACAATGGCTTGCGAGAGGGATTCGTTTTCAAATTTATGTGTTTGTATGGTCTGTGTCACAGAGTAACCGTGATGATCTGCAAATATTAGGTACAACTCACTTTAATTTCTTTTTTTGATGTTGATTCATCAAAGCTGAAAAATGGGGACATCTTTTCATGATTATTAATTCTATAATTCTAGATCTATAGCAATGAAGGTCGGACATGTCCTTGCACAATTCTGGTATTAGTAACTAATGCGTTAATAGCTTTATAATACCTAGTGTGAATGAATCGCTAGAGTTTCAATTTTATGACTGTGTTGGGATTGTTTGCTAAAACCATTTCGACTCTGGTTGTATCTAGGCTGCCCAGAGTACTTAAAGCGATGCTTGCGATTTCAAAGGTTTTAATGTTGCAGGCAGGAGAAGGTTTGTCACGTGACAGAGCTAGTTATTCGAATTATACAAAGTATTCGAGTGTTTGCTGTTCGAAATATCATATTTATGCTGCATATATCAATGTTTTATAAATTGTTAATTGGAAATATTGCCAAGACTGGTCTTCCTTACAAATGACTTACCGAATATCATATTGATGGAAAAGTCCAGCCCAGAGACTGTAATATCGAAACTCCCGCTTCCACGAATTGATGGAATCCTGTAGATTTATAAAATAGAATAGTATTAAAAATAGAACATACGCAGAGTAAGATCTTGATAAACTTTAGTCCGTCTTTATATATGTGTGTATGTATGAAAGAGTGAGAGACAGAGAGATTATTTGAATACGAGATCGGCACAGTAGTAAAATTTACACGTGTTTAAAAGCTACATTAGTTAATTGTCAAACTTTTGCTTCTTTCTGCTCGTCACCACAACCTAGCATATTGTCAAAGTTATTTGTTTTATTCCTATTTTATTAAATCAAACCAAGCAATGCCACTTCAACTTGCAACTCAGTTTCAGGCAAAGATAAATAAATAAATAAATAAATAAATAAATAAATAAATAATATATATATAAATAATGCCGTCAGTACCACTTGTATTCAGCGTGTATAACAGAGACAAACAAAGTAACAGTATCAGAATGCGATTGCGATTGGGAATAAATCACGCAATTCTTCTAGTGCACTGGAAAAATTCTGAGCAAAATTTATTTTAAAAATAACCTTTCATGACTGTTCATGTAATCCAAAAAAACGTTTCTGTTTGCATCTAATTCTTTCTTTCTTTTTTATCTTTCACTCTGCATCTGTGTGTGTGTGTGTGTGTGTGTGTGTGTATGTGTGTGATTTGGATTTTAACGTAGCTTTAATAAAAAATTCAGTCATATCAATATGATGTCTGCAGTGTGGCAATATTAATGTCTAGCATTGGATCATCATGTCGCAGACATGTAGCATCATGTGTCACCCATTTACATTATCCTGACACCAGATCGACCAGTCCTAACACTAACATCTTAACGCTGAGCGCCTAGCGAGGCAGCTGTTAGTGCCATTTTTATAAGTCTTTGGTATGACTTGGCCCGCGACCTCCCGCATCCAAGGCTAACGCTCTATCCACTAGGCCACCGGAGGGGTATGTATGTATGTATGTATGTATAAATGTATGTATGTATGTATGTATGTATGTATGTATGTATGTATGTATGCATGTATGTATGTATGTGCGTGCGTGAGTGCGTGTGTGTGTAAAGTCCTCAAATTGTTCAGTTCTATGACAAGAATATTAACTAACAGTAATAAATCTGATTTGGTGTAGTAGAGTTACTCACCATTTCTTGTGAATTTTATAGTGAAAGTCCCCGTGCATGCTTACACCAGCTCCGTTGGCTGTCCATTTTAGACCCGCACCCGGTGGAAACACTATACTACTCTGAGGTTCTGTGAATCCTGTCACCCGCAGGCTTTAGCAATGAACAACGGAAAATAAGTCAATAAAATATTTGTATACTAGAGTCTGGCATGTTCCAGGAAATCGTTTGTTTAAAGATTCAATTACAAATTAATCATTCTTTTATTGATTTTATAACGGTTGTAGCATGTCCCTTCAAGAATGAGAGTGGGGCACATCTTTGAATTATTATTACTATTATTATTATTATTATTATTATTATTATTATTATTATTACAAATTTCTGAATCAGAGATCCACCTGAGATTTCAAAGAGAAGACCTGTGGTCCAGTCTAAGACCACAGAAAGATGCAAATAAAATATTGTGACAGAATTGGTACCGAAAAGGCTTTTCACATTATCAAAACTGTACTAAACTCTACATTAAAATTTTATGAAAGAAAGTGATTGGGATATAAAAATAGGGTTAACTAAACTACGCACAGTGGAGAACAACAGACGAATTGATTTACCGTTTATCTATCTATCTATCTATCTATCTATCTATCTTTCTATCTATCTATCTATCTATCTATCTATCTATCTATCTATCTATCTATCTATCTATCTATCTGTCTGTCTGTCTGTCTGTTTCTATCTATCTATCTGTCTGTCTATCTATCTATCTATCTATCTATCTATCTATCTATCTATCTAGCTATCTATCCATCTAAAAATCACTTTTTAAAATTCAATTAGTAATAATCACACTGAAGCACCTACTTGGTCAGGTCGTACTCGACGCCGCCGGAATCCCCGTGCTGATCAGGGACGCTGAACGTGCGGATCTTCGCCGACAGTGCATCCATGGCGACCTTGTTTGCTAAAGAAAAATTGCAATAAATCGATATAGCAAGCAAATAAATTGATAAATGAAGTTCTGTAAAATATTGGTTATTATTCGGATAGTTTTGGTCAGATCAAGATATCATTCAGAGTCGTACATTGCCTAAATACTAATACCGCAATTTTCCTAACAAAAGTCATATTATCATGGCCAAACTTATGACATTTGATTGGTCAATTTTAAATCGAATTTAAATTTCAGCCAATCAGTTCCACATTTAAGTATAGACTTAAGTTCCGCTGGTGAAATCCAGGATTGTACATATACTAGTATATATTTTCACTGAGTCGTAGTACTATACGGATGTTTCATTCTTTCCAAAAATAATAATTCTTTTATTCATTAGGGATGAAGCTTGTGTATGCATTATTCCAACTAATATGATAGCTTTATTTATTTCTACATTTACATGGAGGCTAGAGCATGGATTGGGCCTAACCTAATCTTAATTTAGTACCTCGCGTGGAAAATGCCTAGATGCCAGAAAATTCTACGTCAGTATCTCATTCGATTAGGTTGTGATTAGCTAACTGAAGACGTGTTTGCATTTCTTGTGCACGCCTCGTTCAAAAAAAAAAAAAAAAAAAAAAAAAAAAAAAAAAAAAAAAAAACCCATTTCAAACATTATTCTCGTGATGTGTGTATAGCACACTGATACAACCTAATGAAAATAAAGAATAAAAATTTGAAAAAGCGGGGTGGGAGGGGGTAACAAGCGGAAGATAAATCCCATCGATGACTATGAGCAACCAAATTTCACATCTTAAAAATGAATTTTAATTTTAATTTTATTTTATTTTACTTTTTGATTTGCCGTTCATGTTTTCTTAACAAATAATGCCTCTGATTCTTTACCTGGGAGAAAATAAACTTTGTTTAACAGACGATCAGAAAGGGTCAAAGAAAACGGACCAAATAAAAGAGGATACAAAATTCCACGGATTAACTTAAATATAAAGTTTCGTCTCCAATAAATATTAAAATCAACCATATATTTCGTTCTAGCTCTTCTTCAGTACAATCACTGAGGCCAATGGCAGTCATCCTCCACCATATATACTGGTCGGATAAACTTGATACATTTAAACATACTGATTTCGCAAATATTAACTGCACCAACAACAACAATATCAGATCTTCAATTACTCGTGTTTAGCTTAGTGAAGAAACTTCGTATATAAAAGACAAGGCTGAACACAGCGTTAAAACTGATTATAATTCAGCCAAGCGTGACAAGCCGTTTCATTCATTACAGACCTTTTTTTATGCATAAAATATTCAGCTGAGCGTTATTATATTTAGTCTAATTGAAATCGAGATCTCCAACATACTGAAGCGTTACAGTCAGTTATTGAATTTATTCGGACTGCAAAGTACTTAGACTGACTGTGGACAGAAGATACCCCTAACTACCTGTTGTTGCGATATGAACTAGTTAAAATTGTTCATTTTTGTCGATTTATTATGGGAAGCATGAATGAAATTTGTGATAACTGAGAGTACTACTCCGTCTGTCAATTTGTATGCGTCTTTATGTCTGTATCTATACCTCTCAATCAGTTTACCTGAAGCCAAGGAAAGTGGGTATGTACATACCAAAGTGTGTGTGTGTGTGTGTGTGTGTGTGTGTGTGTGTGTGTGTGTGAGAGAGAGAGAGAGAGAGAGAGAGAGAGAGAGAGAGAGAGAGAGAGAGATTTACCATAATTTAAGCCATTGCTGGTAATCCTAGCTTTGAAACCCGTACTCTTTCCATTAACTATCTCCAAAAATGCGAAGAAGACAACTAGGCAAATGAATAGGTCCTGTGGAAACATTTTGATCTCATCTGCGTGATAAATCTCCTACACTGGCCCAGCTAAAATGCGTGTTTCACACTAACCGCAATCTATGTCCCAGTGAGTTTAAAGCTTAGATTAATACTGAGTCACGTCTAAGTATGCGGCAAATGAACAATAAATAAGTCAGTGTAGCACAATGGCCAACAAAACTTCCTCATCCTGTAAGGTTACTATAAATAAAGTAGTAGTTTGAATATGGTAGATCCATAATGGGGTATATTGGGGTTACCCGTGGGATTTTTAACTTTTAGTATTTAAGCGTGTATGTAGTAGTGTTTTACAGCACACCAACATAAAGGTGGATATGTAGTGCCAACAAAGGATGAAGTTCGAAAATATAGAAACGAAACTGTACTCCAAAAATAAGTTTGGTTTTGTGGGGTTTAACGCCATTTCTCAGCACATGATAGACTCGATATTCATTACGGTCAGCATATTTGGTGGAGAAAAAACCCGGGAAGAACCACCGACCCACGGAAAGCTCCTGGCAAGGTTTCTCAGGTACTCACATACTCACATAGCCAAGACTCGAACCCACGCGGACACAGGTGATGTGTGAGTGATCTGTAAAGGCGAGCGCCTTAGATCACTCGGCCACCTGGGACCCCCAAAAGTTTTATAAGATAAAGCCTTCCCAAAAAGGTATATTTAGTACAAGAAGATAGCATTATGAACGTTAAAATTTTTAAATACTGTAAAATATATACAAAATAGCAGATAAATATAACAAAAGAACTATTTTTAAAACATGATTTTAGTATAAAAATAT
>JAECUM010038064.1:0-15000 GCA_016617855.1 Megalonaias nervosa
TCGTACAGGAACAAGTACGATCTCAAGTAATTCTTCTGGGCAAAGTTAGGTTCGAAGGGTCTGGTACACAAAGTCTTGCCATCGCGACTGACTTCGATCTTGGACACTCTGTAGTGCTTAAACTGGAAAGGATTTTCATCGTGGGCTCCGTTGAGGGCTGCATTACTGACGATGCCAATGATTAAACGTTTGGGTAACTGTCCTTGGAACAGATGATCTTCGATCTTGGATCGGAGAGTAGCAGCAATGGTGAGCGTTTTGACTTCTACACGTCGTATCAGATACTTGGCGGTCGTTCTGCTCAATGTGTGACTGATGTGGTTTCCCGCTTTAGGTAACACTTCTACGCGACGCACGTAAAGTCTGGCTTCTTGGATGACGGTTTTGTACTCATTGGCTTGAGCCATCAAATGGAAAGCGACATTGCTGGGATTTATTCTCAGGCGGATATCCACGCCGTTGAACAAATACTTGTCATGCAACCACATGTCCAAATGCAAACGATCAATCAGTTCTAAACTACGACCTTGCAGGATTTTCTTTCGACAGTCGTTAAAACCTACATTGTGAAGATTGTCATCTGCTATCAGGGCTGTGTCGTTAAACGTGTCTTCACCTGCGGTATCAGGTTTCCATACCACGCAAGGATCCAGATGCTTGTTCTTGGCCTCTTTTCCGTATGTCAAGAGATTTTCTAGGTACGCTCGGTAAGGGTAAGTATCCATGCTACTGCTGACAAGTTTGTTATTCAAGTACAAATCCACTTCGCTGAACAAGGAATGCATGAAATTGTTGACGGGAGCTACTCTGGCATCGGCTCCCGGATTGGTGTTGTCCGTTTTGATCACTTTGAGTTTCAGACACAAGTAACTGCTATTCAGATCGATGTAATCTTCGGGCTGTCCTTTGATTTCAAACTCGATGGGAGCTGAATCCGTCAAAGAGGAGACGGGATGAAATTCGACCCATTGGGATTCTTGAATCGTCATCATGGTGGGTGGCATGGCAAACAGACCCAGTTCCGACTTGGAACAGGCGCAAGACTCTCGGTGCATCATTTTCTCTGATTTAATAATCAAAAACGTTTAAGTCTCAGACGGTTTTTCTTTTCTTAGTCTTTCTAGCTCTAGGGGTGTGAAGTCCTCTCAAGGGGTGTTTTCGTCGTCTTTTTCTGCCTTCTCCGTGCTGTGGCGTCAGGGAAGCAGGAATGTCTGACTCGGCATCGTCCGGGGCATTTATAGGAGTTTCTCGTCGGCCCAAAATGTCTTTGCCCGTTTGAAGCAAGACATTTTTGCCTCCTCTCAAGAAAGCTTCTTTGGGGTTTTGTTTGTCGATGATGACATTTTGGAGAAAATCTTTACCTTGTGTCAACGCGGCATCTTTCAAGGCGTGCAATCCCCGTGTCACCATCGGTTTCAAAACGGGAGCCACCGAACGAAAGGCTGATTTTAGCAGATCTCCTAAACGATATCCTCGCTGTCGAGCGACTCCTTGGTAAACAAGATACATGACTGACAAAGGGTTATAGTAATCGTTTTCGAAAATGGAGTTTCACTGTGACTTTCCCTTTGGTGAATGGAATATTTTGTCCCAGATCTCCTTTTATAGCAATGTTGACAGTGTCGACATACGACTTACTAAAGGGCAAATAGTGAGGATGTAGAAATTCGCGGTGAACATGATAGGTGTTTCCACCTTCCTCGTCAGCGTTCGTGGCAGAATCCACTTTGAAAGGAATAACACGCAGTAACGGTACGGAAGTGTGTACCACCACGTTGTACTCCGCCACATCGGAGTACACAAAAATCAAATTCAGTCCTTGGTTCAGTTTTAAAGGGAATCGAAAATATTTCGCAAAATCTGAGTTACCGGTCACGGCTGGTATTTCGTTTCTAATCTTGATCAACTTGGGGTCTCCACCCAAAATGTCATACAATTCAGGACAAAATGTAATGGCCAATACTTTGCCCTCTGATAATTTGATTAGTAGGCGACGAGCTATTTTGTGGTGTTCGATCGTGACACTTTCTCTGGCTTTCTCCAAGACTTTGCCAAACACGGCATTGAAACTGTCAGGAATGGCATTCACCAAATGTTGACCACTAAAATAATAGCCTGTGGAAATTTTCAACCGATAAGTGGTTCTTTAAGTTTTAGGGTCTTGTGTTTTCATAGTCACCTACACCGCCGCGTTCATCCAAGTTTTATTGCACTTGCTCGTCATGAACGTCTACCTTAAACGTGTTTTGATCTTTGACGATGTTTTTGATTTGTGTAGGGTGAATCATTTCCACCAAAGCCACTTCCCAGTGGGCTTCGTGATCCAATTGAATGGCCTGAGGTAATTTGACCGTGTAACAGCATAAGGTGTTATTCGGAAACACCTCCATGGAACTGTCACCGGGTAACGTTAAGTAAAATTGGTTGTTCATAATTCCAGAGTTCTTGTGTCCGAGCAGTCACTGGAAGTCAGAGGAGTGTCTAAAACAGGATGGTTAGGGTGACTGTTGGAAGGGAGACTGACGTTGGACGCAAGACTCCAGTTGTTGTTGTTCCCGTTAGAGGAATATTTCAGAGACGGATTGGGAAGAAGGTAACCGATGCAACTGCTGAGTAAAATGGTCCACAATTGTTTGTCTCCTTGTTGCAAACACAAATTGGCAATGGCAGCACCGATGACACAATACACCACAAAGATTTGGCAGAAAAAAAAAAGATTTGCGTTTTAGGCACACGTTTTTCACACCACAATCACAATGGCTGCTTTTGTAGATCTTGCACAGAAGAACTGGGGGAAGGAGTGTTTGAGGCTTTGTTGAAGGGCATGATGGTAATTTCTTTTTATAGTCGATCCAAGAGTCAAATCTGGGAGGATATCCTTTCCAACGTACTTTGACTTCTTTGACACGTCTTTCTCCCACCTTTCGGGTTCTTCGATCGAGAATGCTTTCGATCTCGTACACGTCATCATCTTTTTTGGTCACGCGTTGTAACTCGGACAAGTAAAACGTTCCTTTAAGCACTTCCCGTTCATGTCTTCCAATTTATAGACGGGAGGATGACGGCCACGCACACGTTGGGTGACACGAAATAATTTGGTGGTCCAGTTGAGTAAGTAACCTTTGTCGAAAGTGCGTTTGGTTTTGCCAATGCGTACCCAATCTCCTACGTCCAACACTCCGGCTTTCTTGGGGACAGTCACTGTAGGGGACGTACCAAACAGACGCTCGAAGACGGTCACTTTGTTGTCGGGAGTCACATCTTGAGGGGCACTTCCGATGCCCCGATGGTAAGATTGGTTGTACGGTGGACTAGGTGTGGCAAGACGTCGATGTACTTGAGAGTGTGTTGATGCGTAAAATATTTCCACATGCGTTCTTTCAAGGTGCGTTGAAAACGTTCCACGATGCTGGCTTTGTTTTCGGGATTCTCGATGGTGAAAAAATGAATGTCACGTTTCTTCAATTCTTTTTGGAAAGCTTGGTTTAGAAATTCGGTGCCTTTGTCGGTTTGCCATTTATGAGGGTGACAACCACTTTGTTTCAACACCAGTTTGAGGGCTCGCACTAACTCACTGCTTGATTTGGAAGTGAATGGCACGACCCAAGCAAATTTGGAAAAGACGTCGATGACACAAAACAAATATTTGTAACCACGATTGTAGTTGGCCAAATGAGAGATATCGGCTAAATCGGCTTGCCATTGATGATCGATGCCCTCCACACGAGTGCAACTTCTGGAAAATTTTCGTCGAATGGGTTTGTGTAAGGTGTACGTGGCTTGTTCTTGTAACCATCGTTGTACTTGAAGAAAACGGATAATTTTCAGTCGAAATTTGGCAGAACGATACAATTTCTGAACTCCTCCGGAACCTGCAGGATGGGCTGGATCGTAGTAAATGCTGGCTAACACCTTGTCCATTTTTTTTAATAACTGATCCACTCTTCGCTAATAGTACTCTGAATGGGACGAGGGGGTGGTTTGGAAACGGCTTTACGTGTCCGATGTGCCACGGGAGTAGAAGTCGAGGGTAGATTTGGTGGTAGTGGTGGTGGTGGTGGTGGTAATGGAATGGCTTTGGTCTTCTTTTCTTTTTCCACTTCTGGTTTCTCTTCTTTCGTTTTGACTTCTGTCGAAGATGGAGTTGACATCACCTTTTTAACCCAAGCTTTAAGTTCTTCTCGTTGGGGTGTAGGGGAAGGGGTCAACAAGGACGCTGCAATCTTACTAGGGATGGGATCTGCTGACGGGGTTTGAAAGACTTCTCTTTCCTCTTCTTCCTCAGGCATCCGTGGGGTTGGGTCTGTCTTGACCTCTGGAGGTGGTGTTGGTGAACTTTTCATTAGGGTCTTAAAATCTTTCAGAGTGGGTAGAGCTGTTTCGTCTAAAGCTTTCTGGTGAACGAGATGCAGTCGTTGTAACAATTGGCCGTACCCTTGCGATATTTCCGTTTCTGACAAATCGCCGCGATCCATCAATGATTGCAATTCGTGTTGTAACTGGGACATGTCGGTCAAATGAGGATTTGGAGGTAAATGCGGGATCGTTTTTTTTCCAATGATGGTATTCCATCCATCGTTAGTAAGGTACTAGAGCCAGTTTTCGTCCTACCATCGGATTTCAAGTGTCACGTCTGAGATCTTTTGATTTCAGAGGTCCCTTTTATCTTGTTGACCTTTTATCTTCATCCCAGGATTCTTGCCATTATTCCCAATACTCCTTTCAGAAAAGGTCCTCCTATGGTTCCCAGCAATGGTTCTAACAGGGGTAAAATGACAATTCCTCCGCGTTGCACCAACATCTTTTTCTTTTGACAAATGGGTATTTTCTTTTGGACCATTTGGCGAAGATCGTGTCGATGTTTTGCTAAGCATTTTTCTGATGTTTAGACAAAGGTATCGTGCCTTTCAAGCCATTCAGACAGCATTCGCTCAAGGTATCGACGATATCTTTGGAGGCAGTTTGAATGAGTTTTTTTCGCATGGGTGGAGAAGCTTTGGACAGGACGGACAACATGTCCCAATGTTTGACTAAACGAGGTGGCAGTCCTTTCCTTTTCTTTCCTTTGGGGGTAGAAGAAGGATGTCTTTTGGGAGATGACATCTTTCTTGGTTTGTTCGTTGGTACCAGGGTACACACCAAAAGATACACTAACGTCGATGACTTGTCAAACGGCATTTTATCCTTTTTTGTGGACTATCGCTTCGTCATAAAGGTGACGATGTGTTTTCCAAAATCGCCAAAGAATCCTCCTCTTTGGTGACTTCTCCTTTTCTTTGGACGAGTGTCTTTTCAGGGACAGACGTCGATGTTTGGCTAAGTACTTTTCTGGATGACGTGACTGTCGTTTGCTTTTTCTTTTTCCTTTTTGGACAGAAGAACGACGATAGTGACGGTGTGCACTTCTTGGAGGGGACATCTGTGGGTGTTCAGCAGCACAACAACACTAAACCTATCGTTTGCCTCAGGTCTTTATTTATACTGGAATGTGTCGCCACTGATTGTCGGCTCGTCGGATCATTTTTATGGCAGGCATCACGCGTCGTGGTGCGGTTTGCAACGGACTCAATCGAGACAGTTCTTGCTTGCACAAATCCAGTAAACTCTTTAACATGCCCGATTTCTCTTGGACTTTAATTTTGGGGGCAGGTACTTTGTGAGCAGCGGCCACTGCTGCTAAAGAGGAAGAGGGCGTCACCGCTGGAGCAGGCGTTTTGGGATACAAAGGATTCCAATGTTTCATTACATTAGGAAAGACACGTGTCAAATCGGGTTTGGCAGGCATCACCAGCAACGGAGAAGTGGAAGATGTTGAGGTTACTGGAGACGCAGTCACCGTTGTTGCGACAGTTCTTGGTTTCCGAATGTAAGGTTGCGTCCTGGCGGCAGTACCTCTCTTGCGGGTAGAAGCTGTTTTCTGTGGGTTTTTCTTTGTCTTTTTCTGAGGCTGTGACCTGGTCTTGACACCGTTGCTCTTTTTTTTTCTTCTGGGTACGTCGGGGAGTGGATTTTTTCTTGGGCAGGACTTTGGGAGCATTAGGATCCCATTTTAAGAGGGAGCGAATGATGACACCTCCTAGAGAACTCTACCTCCAGGTTTCAAAATGATTTGCTTTTTGGTTTGAGTGTCGATGCGAATATCGGCCAGTTGCGTCAAACCTACTTTGTTTCTCTCAAAAAAACGTTTGGTTAGATGTGGTATGTGAATGATGCCTTGTAGTAATTGACGTACTGTCACCGTAAACCATCGTAAGACTTCTTTGAGACTAGCTTCTAAGACACGAGCACGCATTTGTGGATTTTTTCGCGATTGATGCCGTACAAGGCACGAATCAATTTGACGGGAAGATGAGACTGAAAGGACGTCATGTTGACAATGTGTGAGACAGACCCCAAGTAACCGATGTTTTTATAGAATTTTTGGTTGTTGTTAATTCGACGACGGGGACTTGTACACGACAGTCCCTCCGTCTTGGCACCAGTGGTGAAACAGATGGGTACGAAATCGCAAATAATCGGGAGTGGTGGGTTTTAAATCCACGAGTGAATGGTCTTCTGGGGCTTGAGTGGCATCGTCGTACGCATGAGTCAGCCAAGGCGTTCCTAACTGTTTGGCTAACACTTACACTTGCGATTGATATCTAGTACTTTTAAACAACACCACGTAATGAGCATTGAGACTGATGGTGCGATGGGCTTTAGTTTGTTGAAACAAATTTTGGGTGGTGTAAATGACACTGGCATTACGATGATGCCCTTTGCGTGAAAACCACAGTTTAATTTCTTCCTCGTCTTCTCCTAACATATCGTCAAAAATAACCAAATGGGTTTGACTAGGGTCAGACACGATACCGTCGTCTTCGCCAGGAACGCCTTCCACAAACACGATGGAATCGCCTTGACTTTCTCGCAAAAAGCTGTACGCCAATTGCCACTCTTTGTAACACCACACGATTCGTTCAGGTGGATGATCGATCAAATGATGTTTATGCTCGATCAAACGTTTGACAAATTCGGTTTTGCCTGAACCGCTAGGTCCTGCAATGAGCATGTTAAAGGGATGGCGAAGATACAAGGCCTCCCAACTAGTCCGATCTACGTGTTCGTCGATGACTTTGAAAGTGGAGGAAGAGGGAGCAGAGACAGTAGAGGTAGCCATAGTAGTAGTGTAAGGAATGTCACTTTTGACAGGAAGACAGACAAGACAAGAGTTTTTATACTTTTTTCAGGACACGTTTATTGTCATCTTTAATTGTGAACAACACGAAAGACAAAAAAGTCAAATGGTTAAGTACATGAATAAAAGACACATGAAAACGATCATAGTGAAATATAAACACGTCTCTGTACAACATTTGTGGTGATCAAGAGGTGGTATCGTAGGGACAGTGTGTAATGTTCTTAAAATCTCTACACTCCTTGGCACAGTCACACAAGGGTCTTCCTGGAATGGTCTTTCGGAGGTGTTGATGACAGTCCTGTCCTGTCCTGAAGGGGTGGTCCTTCTTTGTCTTCTGGTACTGTAACTAACACAGGTTTAAAAGTTACTTTTGTCACTGAAGGTTTTAATTTTTTAGGATGACAAATCTTGGGCATAGTGTGCCACTTCTTTTGTCCAAGCCTCGAAACCCCAACTTTTCCGGTCACGTACATCTTTCCAGTGAGGGTGTAAGTCACAAGCTACACACACATCATCGTACACATCTTCAGTACCTAAAAGTTGACTAATTTTTCTTTCCTGTAGAGGTTGTCGAGAAGTATCGAGATGAAAGCGCAAAGGTTTGAGCAGAATGAGTTTTTCGTGTACATTTAAAGGGATCACTCTCATGCTTTTTGGAGTGGTAGGTATTGTTCGTAAAGAATCCACAAAGAATCGGCTGGTAAACGAAATCCCAGAAAGCAAGTCACTAAGACACACACTACACGTCAACCCCAATTCAATGGACACAGTTCTCGTAAAATGTGATCGTAATCCTCCACCGTTTGAATAGTGTCATTGATTTTCTTCCACGGAATCTGTAGTATCACGAATGATAAAGGTCGTGGCATGGCAGTCCGTTTCTATACCCTACACACCGTTCAGAAGTGTCCTCTTGAACTAAGTTGACGTTGTGTAAAAGATTTGGTAATCCTCTAACTCTTCTTCTGGAATTCGTTGCAGTATCTCTACCTTGTAGTAAAAATAATCACTAACAACAATCCAATCCTTATCGTCCGGGAGTAGTCGATCATTGTCTGACCTCTGGAATATTTTCGTCTCAATCAGTCCTTTTGTACCATTTAGGTACCAGTGGTTTAAACATCGGTGACGTAACGGATGCAATTGTTGTTTGAGTTTCACTTGTATTTTGACCAACTCTCGGTAAATGCACTCTCTCAACTCCACACGCAAACCACGAATGTTCTCTTGTAAATTATCCATGACTATGTGAGTCAAACACTTCTCCTAGGGCGAAAGTAACGAATGTAGTGGGTAATTTCTGGTCAAGAATGTCAATATAATCTTCAAATGTAAATGGTCTAAAGCGGAATATTCGGAAGAACGCACACATGATTCAGAGAAATCTGACTTGTTTGTTGACTTTGGTCAATTTCCTCTTGTGAATTTCTCGACATAAAAGTTCCCAGTCACCCTTTGAGATTTTACTCTGGCAAGTCCCAGCCAAATGTCCTTGTAGATCTTCTCTTTCAATTCCTTTGGTAGCTAATTCTTCGGTGGTAGGTCCTCCCAGATATTTTGGCCATTTTTCTTGGAAGGTTTGAAATCGACTTTCAATGTCGCAGTATTCAGGCAATCGCACAGGGAACGAATATTCGTCTTTCACAGGTTCATTTCGATGAGTGTACGGTGAAATATGCCGGAGTTTGCTCAGTTTTGGATGACATCCGTAGGGTGGTAGCCGCATGGTTTCATAATGATGACATCCACCATGAAAACCAGTAAAGTGAAAAGCTGAACGATGACGTGTGGCATCTCTTTCGCATCCGTCCGGTTTGACACGCACAGCATCACTTTCCATGGTAGTATAGCAAAGTTCCCATGATGTGGTACTGAATCGCTGAGGTCATAGCGTACGGCATCCCTGTCATCGCAAGGCACAGCATCGTATTCGAGTTTCTCGTTGGACTTGAGTCTTACGCTCGATACTTGCTGTGTGAAAGGATTCATCTTTCTCGCTTGGTGTTGGTAGTGACAATAAACTATCGGTCTTGGACGTTGTCCCTCTTTATACTAGTCGTAATGAAGTCTCGAGTTTACACATCGTTCCTTTTCTATGCCTAGTTCTGGAATTCTTCCTTTTCTTCTTCTTGGACATCGGTACTACCTTCTCTAAGGTACCGTCATGCCTGAACCGTAGTGTGATGGGAGGAAAGACCATAGAAAGTTAAGGACAATGAGGAGACCATTGAGTATGTTCCAGAATAGCTGAATCTTTGTAGATACATCGATCCATACGCAACCTCAGACCACAACTGAAACACTGTACTTCGTATCCCAATCCAGTCTCAGGTCCCAAGTAGACAAATCCTGTTCTAGCTAAAACATTTGCAGTAGGTAATCCTTCCCTATCCGTGGGCCATTTTTGAAATGTTTTCAATAGACTGGCACAACTGCAATAGTCAGGCAAGAAAACAAGAAAATGTTATGGTTTGATCTTGGAGTCCTCTGTGGGTCTCTCAACCGATTCTTGCTGTGTCGAAGTCAACCTTCTTGTTGGTGGCTATTGTCTTGGAACCATTTTTTATACCAGCATGACCGTACGGTAAAGTGAAGTGGTTGGGAAGCCGTGCTCGCTTCTGGTACACAATGTGAGTTTTTCCAAGGGTCGGCTGACGATTTGGTGTGTGGGTAAACGTACAATCTTGTGCGGTTCGTGGGTGGTCACTTTAAACTTTTTAATCTTGTCCATAGTGAAAGGCTTCTTTCAAGAACTCAAAGTTCACCACTTGACTGTTGCGATAATTGAGAGCGAATAAAAACATATTATTGTGTGTGTGTGTGTGTGTGTGTGTGTGTGTGTGTGTGTGTGTGTGTGTGTGTGTGTGTGTCTCCGTGCTGGCACGTTTGTTGGTGTGTATATTTGTGTGTTTTTAAGCGTACGTCTACGTTCATTGGTGTGTGTGTGAGTATTTGTGTGTTTGTATGCGTGCTCGTACGTTTGTTGGTGTGTATATTTTTGTGTGTTGCTGTGCGCACGTACCTATGTGGATTGTATATAATGGGTTCTTTTATTAGCTTCTGAGTGGATAGTAGATATGAGGTTTTTTTTCTTGCCCTTCTGTGTGGATAGTAGATATTGGTGTTTTTATTCTTCCTCCCCTTCTGTGTGAATAGTATAGTTTGTGTTTGTTTTATGCGTTCGCGTACGTTTGTGTGGATAGTACTTATGGTGTATTTTTTTTTCTCTTCCCGTTTGTTTGGATAGTATAGTGTATTTGTTTTAGGCATTCGCGTCCGTTTGTGTAGATAATAGTTATGGTGTGTTTTATGCATTCGCGTCCGTTTGTGTGGATAGTAGGTATGGTGTGTTTTATGCATTCGCGTACGTTTGTGTGGATAGTATAAGTGGTGTGTTTAATACATTCGCGTCCGTTTGTGTGGATAGTATAGTGTGTGTGTGTGTTATGCATTCGCGATCGTTTTTGTGGATAGCATATATGGTGTGTTTCATGCGTTCACGTACGTTTGTGTGGATAGTATAAGTGGTGTGTTTGTGTGTTTTATGCGTTCACGTACGTTTGTGTGGATAGTAGGTATGGTGTGTTTTATGCGTTCTCATTCGTTTGTGTGGATAGTATAGTGTGTGTTTTACGCATTCTCGTTCGTTTGTGTGAATAGTAGGTATTGGGTTTTCTTCTTTCTCCCTTTCTTTTGTCTGTGTATTGGTCTTTGTCCTTATAAAACTCCCTTTATCCATATCAAATTCATGTCACCTACCTACCTACAGCAGCGCGTATTCAGGTCAGCCACTTGCAACACTGCTGCCATTATTTCCCTTGTGTGGAGTACAGTGACGTCATTGAAGCTGGAAATTTTGAGACTATAAATATAGACTTCGGTTTTTCCACAGGTTGTAGATATAAATATATACTAGGGTTTTTAAACAGGAACGTCACATAAGTTGATGCTATAAATAGATAGTGGGCTTTTCCAAAGGAATTTCCACAAGTTGTAGCTAAAATTAGATGGAAGGATGAGAAAAAGAAGTAAAGATGCTCTTAGCAAGACATAATCAATTTTACCGAGTGGTCCTTTGTCCAGTGGGTGGGGTTAGACCAGTTAAAAAAATCCGAAGACATGATGAGAAAGGTAATGAAAGAAGAAGTGAAGAAGATTAAAGAGACCTGGACAAAAGAAAGAAAGGACAAAGAAAACAAAAAGAGAAAAGAAGAGTTTAAAAGACTGAACATTAACTGGATAAAGGTACAGGAAAACGTTTAGAGCTATGGGACATCCTGACTGGATTCCAGAGGATGAAAAAAAGAAAAAGAAGAAGAAAGGAATTATTGAAAAAGTGAGAACGTGGTTTTAAGAAGTGGAGACAATAGAAGAAGAAGAACACAAAGGCCCTTTTCAGGGCCACTTTCATATGCCTCGAAAAGATATTTATTCTTTCTTGCCTATATATGTGTTATCTATGTGTTGTATATGTCTCTGTCTCTATTGTACTTGTCTCTACCCAGAGTAGCTGCGCGTATTCAGGTCAGCCACTTGCTACATTGTTACAAGTGTCCAGTACCGTGACGTCACCCTACCTGTTCCATTCCTATTGTCCCTATACAAAATTCCCGTTGTCGCTATAGTGGCCCAGGGTGTGCCATTTGTCGCTATAAATCTTGTCGCCATATTGGCGAAGGGGGGGGGGCTGTAATGTAATTTCCCATTGTTGCTATCGTGGCCCCTACTACTAGTTAAATATATATAATGAGAGTGTCCTGTTTATAGAGATGTCGGTTTAGATAAGGTATAAGTGTTGTTAATTATGAACCAGTCTGTCAACAAATACATTTTAATGACTTGCAATTGATTCGTCTAAAGAACTTGTTAAATATAGACACATCGCTACAGAATTTATATTAACATTTGAAACATAATCTAAGGAATTACTGTGGCGACTTCCTTTTAAAACCATTTGTAGCTATTTTTTCAAGTATTACCATTAGTGGAACAATGGGTGATCATAATCAATAGCATCCTTTTGATTTGATAGGAATCAGAGCTCATAGTGAAGAAAATTTTTTTAAAAAGCGGGACACACTTCAAATGCTTACGAATATAAACTCTACTGATCCAAACAGTAAAATGTACATCGACAGAGTAATAAACTATTTTAGTACTGAGTAATGGTTTTCATACCAGAACCAGGAGAAAACATTACTTGATCAGCTCTAGATATGTGTGTACTTTTTGCGTGCGTGAGATCTGAGCATGAGCGGTCACTCAATTGCAGTTGTATCGTGAATACATGACCATGTCCAAATGTTCACGAAACATTTGAAAATGCTTTCCATAATCTGAGATATTTTGGATATTTTCTTATAGCTAAGCTGATAAATTAATTTTTCACAGAACATTCAGTCACCAACAGGGAACAAAATAACTGCGAGAAATCTTGACTTTTATGCAAGGAGTCTTGTCTTATATCGAATGAAATTTGGAGGTTTTCCTCTAATTTCAGGAAATGATCAAACTCTTTTTATAAGAATTAAAAAGGCTTTCATATTTTAACTTTCAAAACCTAAAATGACTCTCTCTCTCTCTCTCTCTCTCTCTCTCTCTCTCTCTCTCTCTCTCTCTCTCTCTCTCTCTCTCTCGGGGCTCCTACTGGCCGAGTGGTCTAAAGCGCTCACCGTTACGGATCACTGCCATCTCACCTCTGTCTGCGTGGGTTCGAGTCTTAGGCTCAGCCAATGTGGGTACGTGAGAAAGCTTGCAGTAGCTTCTTGTGGGTCGATGGTTCTTTCCGGGGTATTCTCGGATTCCTCCTCCACCATTGATACTGGCCGCCGTGTATAGCCTATCTTGTGCTGAAAATGGTGTCAAACCCCATAGTAACAACAACTCTCTCTCTCTCTCTCTCTCTCTCTCTCTCTCTCTCTCTCTCTCTCTCTCTCTCTCTCTCTCTCTCTCTCTCTCTCTCTCTCTCTCTCTGTGTATATTAATTAAGATGAAGTAGAACCTCAGTTTGAATATAAATTGTTGAGAATGCAAGTGGAACCGGGGTCTGGCCCTGTACCCTCAAATTTTTGGGAGTCAGGCGCATAAACTCAAGTATCATGTCAAAACAATTAAATATTCTGTAACGACGCTCATTGTGAAGCTAAATCGTTTTACGATGTTGAGTGTGAAGCTAAATTCTGTAGAATGCTCAGTGTAAAAGTAAATTCATGAAATTTTCAGGCTTTCGTAACTTAGGTCCCTCAAATGTCAAGGAGACAGACTATGGGCTCTGAGCATAGTTTCAGAACGTGGAGGTTAGAGTTAGGGTTGCTGATTCTGATGTATAACTCGTTCTACCAATCGAATTATATAAATTCTGGAATAGCATCTTTCCATTATTTTATAGCTATGTTTACGGTTTGTGTATCTGATAAACAAAAACCCCGTGGTTTTCATATTTTTATATACGTATATGCGAGGACAATTTGACCTTCAGTAAACTCATTAAAGGACATTGCGTTATATATATGTAATATATCTGTAGATTTCGAGTTGGATTTGTTCAAAACGAAATGGTTTCATAACTATTTTCTTTCAGAATCTTCGAAGAAATAAGGTATTCTTTCTCTCTCTCTCTCTCTCTCTCTCTCTCTCTCTCTCTCTCTCTCTCTCTCAACTGAATTGAGTATAATCTGTTGATGGTAAAAAAAACTTTAATTAATTTTATACGAAATGCTTCAGAAAAATCCATTACTGATAGTCAGAGTGTTAGTTCACATAAAATCACAACACAAGTAAGTTAATTTTTATTTGTTACTTCGTAATATTATGAACCATACTGCATGCCTCAGAGTTTAATCTTAATTTATATTATTATTATTATTATTATTATTATTATTATTATTATTATTATTATTGCAGAAACTGGTTCAGAAGGGCTAGGTAATGTTTACATTTGCATCTAAAACTAAAACACATCATGTTTCGAATACATTTTTAAAACGAAATTGAACTAAGTGAAATTTACGAAAGTTTAATTCTTACTCAATTAACATTTATTGATATCCTCTCTCTCTCTCTCTCTCTCTCTCTCTCTCTCTATATATATATATATATATATATATATATATATATGTGTGTGTGTGTGTGTGTGTGTGTGTGTGTGTGTGTGTGTTGCTATGTATATTTAATGTGTATTATTTATTGGCTTTTCTCCATGATTATATGTTATGTATATCTGTACTTTATACTTGATCCTGTCCAAAATCAAGTTAATGGTGTACCTACAGTGACATTTATTTTGTAAGCAGCATAATACATAGTTAATAGTGAAATTTCTGATTAAGTTGACAGAGTATTTCCAGAAAATGTTAATGCGACCTATTTCGAGTAAAAAGTAAAGTACTTTACATTAGGATTATTCATTGGAAGCAGAATCAGTCTTTTGTTATGCGGAGTTTTAATTTGGGTTTATTTATGTGTTCAGGATATTATTCACTGGAACTACAAAGTGCTCAATAATATTCTTGGACTAAAACATTATTTGGAATTATAGTGAATTAAGTCAATGACATTTTTGAATTATATTATTGTGATACATCAAAAGACTGTTAGCACATCGCCACAATTCAGAACATTGACACATTAGCACGCCCTAGGCTACAGGCACATCGATATATTTAATACTGGAATTTATTTGGAATACCTCTAGATTCAGTTTAGTACTATTTACTGTCAGTTACTTTTTTATTTATACTTGTATTATATATATATATATATATATATATATATATATATATATATATATATATATATATATATATATATATATATATATA
>JAECUM010038067.1:0-12653 GCA_016617855.1 Megalonaias nervosa
AAAACCGTAGAAGATTATCTGGTTAGATTTCAAAACAATGATTTAGACAAATAATATTATATATATAATGGAGCAAAACGAATTTGTGAAACATCCTATAATAAAAAATTATGAAGCATCCTGAGATGGTGTAATCAGACACTGTAGATTGAAAAAACCAGTAGGTAGTATTACTAATACTGGTTATTTTAGATTTCGTGCTGGGAAAAATAAACATTATTACTCAGATAAATTCATATTTGAATGTCATTTTGGATTGATCAAAGATGGACTTATAGTTGATCATATTGATGGAGATCCCCAGAATAATCGGTTATCTAACCTGCAAGCTATTACACAAAGTCAGAATTCTGCACGTGGAAATACTGGAAAATGTAAAAAGTTTGCAAGAAGATCTATTAAATCCATAAATACAGAAACAGGACGGGAAATTACTTTTCCATCAATATATGCGGCTGCAAAACATTTTAGCATAAATTCACGATCGGTACAATTTGTTGCAAATAATATTACTAGATCTGCATTTTCGAAAACATATAATCAGCGGATAGTATTTGAATATATCTAATTCTGTCTTCATAACAAAAAACAGATAGTTCGACTCTGTCAATTTTGCCAAGGTTTTTGTTTAGCCATAATTACAGTCAGTGGTCCATCATTATCGCTATCATTTTCACTCGTATTTTCACTCGTATTTTCACAATGCTCTCTTAATTGTCTTATTCGAAAGTTCATAATCTTTTTCTGTTCGTATCCATGAGATAATTCTAGCTTGATTTTGTCAATAGCGTTTGAGAGAGGCACAAACAATTTTACCTGATCATCAGTGACGGTTGCCAGTGATTTTAACATTCCTTGTTGGATAACTTTCATAAACCTGTAATCAGCGGATAGCGTGAATCTGTTCTCGTTTTTTCGTTGTTGTATTGAGTCAAAATCACATAGAATCTTTTCAAAATTAAGATTATCAGATATATTGATACCGTTATGTTGTAATTTTTTAATCGCAGAAACAATGACATTGATATTTTCAAAATTCATTATATAATAAGTGTTTATTTAATATAAAAATAATATTTTTTACAAAACATATATCACAACACAACTCCATATGAACTTCCAGCTTGTCATATAACATGCTGGCAAGTTCAGGAGCATTCTGAATTAATCCCCATGTGATCCCCTAAGGTGTCAAATAACATCTTAGTAGGACCAGAGGAAATTCCGAAAGACGAAACACAAACCCCATGTGATCCCCTAAGGTGTCAAACAACATCTTAGTAGGACCAGAGGTCACACATAAACTGATTGATGAACAATGATTATATTTACAGATGGTCATGTGATGTTAATTTTTGCGGACGGCACATTTTGACCTATGTGAACTCCCCGGTTGCCTTCTGACATCCGAGCAAGTTCAGAGGTCACATTTATGATTATATACAATGATGATTATGGTTATATACAATGATGATTATGGTTATATACAATGAAGATGATTATGATGATAATGGTTATATACAATGATGATTATATGGTTATATACAATGATGATAATGGTTATATACAATGATGACACATGATTCTATGAACATGAAATATATACAATGGTGATGACGAGGGAATCTTGTCTACGTCCAACAGATTTTGTACACTCTCCCCCTCATACAAAACCCCGGGAGTGTAAAAGGTACACCTCAAGGGTGTATGATAGGAGAGTGTATTTTGTCTGTTGTGGATTTCGAGGAAATGCTCCGGGTTCCCCCAATTAATAGCATCAGTCGCCAAATGCAAGATAAATACCTTTAGCATTTTTGGAGACTCGAACACGCGAGAGTCTGTAGAGTTCGATCTACGTCCAACCGTCTTACCATTTCGGCCATCGTTCTCTTATCAATAATACAGTTGAATTTAAGTAATATATAAAATATTTGCGCTGCTGCTTCACTAACAGCGATGCTTACAGAAAACAGATAGATCACTAAATAATTAACGAAAAAGTTCAGTTCATCACGCGTGTGACATCTGATCAAGCTCTGTACTTTCCTTTCTTCATTGCACTAATAAAGTACTGTTTGAATTCTTTTGACATACTATAATGGATATATATATTAATCTACAAACCTCGATATATTCTAATATAATACAACATGCTTAATTTTATAAGAATGTTCGAAATTTAATATATCTGCTGATTTATGTAAAACATTTTTAAGATCGTTTTGATCTTGCTTCGTACTGTTAGATGCAGCTGTATCATTACCATGTTAATAATTCAACCTTACAATTGCCTGGACATGCGCATTAACTAACAACTTCATGTACCACACTCACGATCATTTTCACAGTTCTTGATTGTGTGAAAATTTACATGCAGTAAACTAAACGTAGCCCTTTGCACAAATAGATGCCCCTGCCTTAGAAAATACAACTGTTTAATCAGCAAAGATTCCTGTACATTCTTTTAATTTTAATCCATATCACGTTGTGGACTTTCAGAGACAAAACTATTGTGATAATTTTCTAATTCGATTCTTGGAGAAGGATGTACATAATAAGGAAATAAATCACGTAATGGACTATTTATTCAAAATAATCCTAGTACCAAAATATTAATAAAATAGTTGGTATCTATACACATGGAAGATTGAAAACGTAAGTAGCTTTTGTGTCTTCAGCATTCTCTATTTCTCGCTCTCACTCTATCTGTCCTCGCTCTACCTTTCTTAATGATGCATATTAAATAAAAGCTTACTTATATAGTATCCATTACAAAATCTAATATCAGTTACACAGTTATGAAAAAGAAATAAAAGAGCACTTATGACAGAACAAAACAGAACATAATTGAACTTCATTGCAGAGCGCTCTGGTGGCCTAGTGGTTAGTGCGTCCGCCTTGGATACGGGAGGTCGCGGGTTTGAAGCCCGGCCGAGTCGTACCAAAGATTTCTCAAAATGGTACTAACAAATGCCCCCCTAGGCGCTCAGCATTAAGAAGGTGGTGTTAGGACTGGTCGACCTGGGGTCAGGATAATGTGACTGGGTGGGACATGATGTTAAATGTCTGCGGTTTGACGGCCTAGTGCTAGACATCACTATAAACTGCCACACTGCAGACAACGTAGCGATATGACTGAAAAATTGTTAAAGCTACGATACAAATCCAGATCACATTGACAACTTCATTGCAAGATTATGTCTAATACTATACGTATTAGATTAAGGGGGCCCCGAGTGGCCGAATGGTCTAAAGCGCTCTTCGTTACGGATCACTGCCATCTCACCTCTGTCCGCGTGGGTTCGAGTCTAGGATTCGGCGAATGTGGATATGTGAGAAAGCTTGCCAGTAGCTTCTCGTGGGTCGGTGGTTCTTTCCGGGGATTTCCCGGTTTCTTCCTCCACCATTAATACTGGTCGCCATGTATAGCCTATCGTGTGCTGAAAAATGGCGTTAAGCCCCACAACAACAACAACAACAACAACATTAGATTAAGTAGGGATGTAACTTATCGGTTATGGTTACATCGCTGATGGAGATCCGACGGGTATAACAAGATATTTTTTATGAAAAGTTTGAACATACCTTGACAAAAGGCGATGAAACGGCGACACACCTAATTGTTCTCAAATTACATCGGAACAAAATGATTTAAAAATCATTTATGAGTAGTGTAGTGGGGTAGTATAGCCTGAATGGGAAAATACATTACAGACCCCCCCCCCCGGGGTAGTATAGCCTCAAGATTTATAGCCTCAAATGATCACCCTGGGGTAGTTTAGCCTCAATGGGAATTTTGTATAGGGACAATAGGAATGGAACAGGTCGGGTGACGTCACGGTACTGGACACTTGCAACAATGTAGCAAGTACCGTGACGTCATGCCACCTGTGTCATTTCTATATCAAGTTTGAATCATTCGCGTTCGTGTCAGTGGATAGTAGAGTATGTTTTATATATTCGTTTTTTCCATAGATTGATGAACATCAATCTATCCTACACAACTTATACAATCGACTAAAAAACTATTTAGGCAAGAAAGAATAACTCTTTTCGAGGCAGTGGAGTGGCCCTGAAAAGGGCCGTTGTTTGTTATGTTAACACCATTCCGTTAACATAGAGGGCATGGCATAGGTCTTCTTCTCTTTCTCAGACTTCGTCTAACCTCTGGTCCATAAATCAGAACTCGCTTCAGACAACCTTGTCTTTCCACATAGGTCCTTCTTTTCCAAACGCTTGTCTCGGTGATCCTAACGATTCTCCATGATGATCTCACGTACATGGGTAAGTCCGTACGGAACAGCATCGACGAAACCAGAGTACACGATTCAACGTTGGTCCACATCTTTTTGACGAGGAACAGGTGAAGGGAATGAAGTGAACCGCGTTTATTTATAGTGGAAGACCGGATCGAAACGGATTGAAATTGTTCACCAATCCCAACATGCGTTGCAAAATTCAGTCACTTCGCGGAGTCTGTCTTCCAATCCGAAGAGAGCTACCTGTGACGTCACATTCCCTATATAGGTGCGCTAGCGTCTGTGCGCAGTGAATCGATGCGGCATTGTTTTGTGACACATGACGGAAACTAAGAAGACAATGAATTGGGGTGAACCGGCTGTGGAGACGAGAAGCGATGGCATAGCAGTGGCTACCAAAATCAACACAGCGCTACTTCCAGAAGAGACCGATTTCAATTGGGATTTAGCGGATTTGCTCTCTTCGCAAGAATTTGTTCCGGTACCAGTACCTTCGCCACTTTCTCCTTCTTTACCACACGTCGAGGATTTTAAACAAAGACAGAAAGAAGAATTGGAGAAATTTGTACAGCAATAGAAAGAGGCAGAACAAGCATTTCTCCTTGAACAGCAACAGCGAGAAGAAGTGGCAAGAAGGAAACGACAGGAAGAAGAAGGAGAAGCAGTAGAGAAGAAACAAGGTCGAGGAGAGAAGGAGAACAGTGAACCTCAAACGGTAACGGTACTCTTGGACGTTTTTTCAGAGTTAAGAAGTCTGAAACAAATGTATCAGACTTCTTTATTACGACCCAAGACCTTCCCGAGCAAAACAGTCTAACCCTGTTACTACACCGGAGATATCACCCATAGTGATTTCTACCAAATCATTGACAGGAGCAAGTCCAGAAGTAGGCCTTGGCCGTGGCAAAGGCTTAAGGCAGTTAAAGTTGATTGCTTCTCGTTCCTAACTTTGTTCTAAGAAAAAAACAAACACCCAACGGTCCTTTTCAGCGCCACTCACTTCTTTCGAAAAGAGATACTATTCATTTTGCCAAAATCAATTGAAACTCAAAAAGCCCTTGTTTAACCCTATGATATACGTGTTGTGAGTGCATGAGTGTAGACCCTTATTATTCTAAACAATCAAAACCAGGAGACACTTACGTTTTTTTTCAGTCTGGTCTATTCTGGTACAAATAGTTACAATTCAATATCACAACACAACATAACACAACACTTTAAAAAAGTTCATAGACTTCTTTTGTATCTTTTTTCTTCTTCCACTCTCTCTGTTTTCTGATTTTCTTCACTTTCACAGGTTTTTCGTCCTCCTCTTCTTCCTCACCTTTTTCTCGTCTTCGTTTCTTCTCTTTCTGAACGTGTCGGGGTTCTTCCTTTGCCGAGGGCAACTATTCTTCTTCTTCCTCCTCCTTCTCCTGTTGTTTCTTAGGGCAGTCTGAAGACCAATGTCCTTTCTCTTGACAATGATAACAAATATCTTGACTTTTGTTTCTTTTGACACTGGTCTTGCTTTTATGACGATCTGGACATTCTGTAGTCCAATGCCCTTTCTTCTGACAGATATAGCAAGTATCTTGACTTTTATCTCGAAAGGAGGGGGAGTAGTCCGTCGGCTTGTCTCAAGAAAACTTTCGTATGACACCTCGCAAAGCTCTAATCAGAAGTTCGATTTGTGTGGGTTCTTCCATCATGCTGGTCGGCTCGAGAGTGAAATGAATACTGAGAGGGAAGGCACCAGCCCTTTATATATGCACTAAGCCTAACATGGATATATAGGGGTCCATGGCGTTTCAAATGTAATCATTTGACTTTTTGCAGTCAAGATGAAACGATCGCATCATTTCGTAAAGAAAGGAGAAGAAAGTAAGAGGCAGAAATGTGATTTATCGCCTCGCACAGTAGCTGAAGTCTTGGCTCAAATTCATGCCAGCGATTTTGAAGATGAGATGAGTGAGTCAGAATCTAGGCCCAGAGAGTCTACACCAAGTCAAAGTCATTCACCACCAGTAAACCCTGAAAAGTACTACCACATTCGAGAGACAGACAAAGGTTCCTCCAGAAAATTAAGAACTACGGCCTACACGTACGCAGTACCGTTGGAGAAAGCAGAAGGGTTCATCACCGATGTGTGGGATTCTTTGTTAACCACACTGAAACAGCAATGTCAGGACAAAGAAGACGATCGCTTGAGACTTTTCATTCATCACGACAGTTTGAAGTCCCCCGTTTGGATCGAGTTTAGCAGTCCATCAGAATTGACACCCTCCAAAATCATCGACAAGATTCAACACGTGCAACAATACAACGACAAGTTTTACATCACCGACGGAAAAGCGACACTGTTCATGACCCACGTGTCTCTTCCCCAAGGGACAGGACATGGCAAAAAGTGTTCTTGTTAGACAACCTTCGCAGCACCAAAAAGAGCCTCGTCGAAATTAACAACACTCAAGACAAGATGTGTTTAGCCCGTGCCAGTGTGGTGGGACGAACGTATGCAGACAAGAACGACACGGCAGAATGGAAAAGAGCCTGGAAAACTATTCTACAATCGGACCGAGCCAAACAACGAAGAGAAGCAGAACTCCTGTTACAGCAAGCGGGGATATCCAAAGACACACCCTACGGCATTCCTGAAATGCAAAAGTTGCAAGACGTCTTGGCTCCACGCTACACCTTGAAAGTGCACCCTCAAGAATTGCGCGGACCGCTGTTGTTTCGAGGCAAAAATTTCAAAGACGGAAAATATATTCACGTCTATCATCACGATCAACATTTCGATGCCATTACCAGTATCACTGGATTCCTGTCATACAGTTATTACTGTGAGAAATGTGACTATGGCTATAACAATCGAGAGCAACATATGCATTGTGGATCGAAATGTGAGGGATGTTTAGCATCTAAGCCCTGTCTGGACTAAAGACAAGAACGAGTGCATTGTCCAGCTTGTCAGCGCACGTTTGTCAGTCCTTTCTGTTACCAACAACATCTAAAGACGCAAGGTTCACAGCAGAAAGTGCTTGTCAGCTCCTGAGATTGTGGCCTACTTGTGGACAAGGCATACGTACCAATAATGCCAAGTCGCATGTCTGTTCAGGAAAGAAACGATGTCACATTTGTTGCCAAATCGTGGACTTGGAACACCAATGCTACATTCAAAAATACCAACCCCAACAGGAAGAAGATAATGACCAGAAGAAAGGAAATTTCATCTTTTTCGATTTCGAATGCATGCAAGAGACTGGCATTCACATTCCTAATTTCAGCGTGGCTCATCAAGCGTGTGAGAAGTGCATCCAAGAGCCTATCTTTACTCATTGCCCTCACTGTAGCAAGATTCCTGGAGGACGTGGAAAAAATCTTTCGGGCACCAAACACGCTAGCCGATTTCGCCCAATGGATCTTAGACCCTATCGACGAGACGTGGAGTCAAGAAGACATCGAACGTTACGGAGATAGTCATCGCTATGCCACGGTGATGCTCACAATTTCTTGGGATACGATGGGCAGTTTCTTTTCACTTTTGAGATACTATACGGAACAAAGTACCGAACGTCCTAAAGTGACTTTGAACGGAGCCAAAATCATTTCCATGCAAGTGGAACAAGTGCAGTTTAAAGATTCGATGAGTTACTTGGCCATGCCTTTGAGTCGCATGCCTAAAACGTTTGGAATGACAGAAATGGCCGAAGGCTATTTTCCGCACTTTTTCAATACCGAAGCCAATCAACACACCGTTGTATCTCATTTGCCCGAGGCTCATTACTACGACTCTGACAACATGCGTACCGAACAACGAGAAGCTTTCTACGCTTGGTACCAGACTCACGCCTCGGACCCTTTTGACTTTCAGGAAGAAATGTTAAAATATTGTCGTTCCGAAGTGGACATTTTACGACGTTGCTGTGGAAAATTTCGAGAACTGTTCATGGAACACGGAGGGATCGATCCTTTGAAAGAAGCCTGCACTATTGCCAAAGCGTGTTCCTTAGTGTACCGCCAACGATTCATGCCCGAAAACACGCTGGCTGTCATAAGTCCTCAAACGACCAACTTTGTCAAACGTCAATACTGGGTCAAAGCCCTACGCTGGTTACATTACTTGTGCTGGTGGACCCACTGAACCCAAGGGACAGTTTGTACGGAGGACGGACGAATGCCACCTGTTTGCTGTACCAAGCCGACGAGGAGAAAGGAGAGGAAATCAAATACTTGGACGTGTGTTCTCTGTATCCGTACGTGTTCAAATATTGTCACTTTCCCGCAGGGCACCCACAATTCCTGACGGATCACATCGACGTGGACAATATTCGACAATACGAAGGATTCATCAAATGTAAAGTCTTGCCTCCCACGTACTTGTACCATCCCGTTTTACCTCACCATTGCCAAGGAAAACTGATATTTCCCTTGTGCCGTACTTGTGCCGAAAGGTGCAACCAAGATCAACCTTGTCAGCACACTCAGGAAGAACGCACCTTGACAGGAACGTGGGTCAGCGTGGAATTGTTTAAAGCTCTGGACTTGGGATGCCAACTGTTAGAAGTGTACGAAATTTACCACTTTCCCAAGACAGAAAAATACCACAAGGGCGACGAGACTCAGAAAGGCATTTTTGCAGACTACGTGAATGCCTTTTTGAAACTGAAACAAGAAGACAGCGGCTATCCTTCCTGGTGCCACACTCCCAATGACCAAACAAAGTTCAAAGAGAAATACTGGAAGCAGGAAGGCATCACTTTAGACCACATTGAGAAAAACGAAGGAAGGCGATTGTTTGCCAAAGTGATGTTAAATTGTTTGTGGGGCACAATGACACAACGACCGCGTTTACCCAAGACGGAGTATTTGACAGAACCTTCCAGCTACTTTCAGATGATTCACGACAAAACCAAATACATGAAACACGTGGACGTCGTTCGTGAGGACTTGATCTTAGTCAATTACGAAGAAGAACTGGATTTTGTAGAAGCCGACGAATTTGGAAATGTCATCATTGCGGCTTACGTGACAGCCCATGCTCGCTTAAAACTGTACGAAGCTTTAGAACTGTTAGGAGATGGTGTGTTGTATTTTGACACGGACAATTGCATCTACATCGATCGCGTGGGTCAACCTCGCCCTGTTATCGAAGGAGACCGTTTAGGAGCCTGGACGGACGAGCATCCGGACGACAAGATTCTAAGTTTTGCAAGTGGTGGTCCCAAAAATTACGGCTACGAATACCGGGACAAACAAGGAGAAGTGCACGGGAGTGCAAAGTGAAAGAATTGACTCTCAATTATCGCACCAGTCGACTGCTGAACTTTGGTGTCTTGAAAGAAGCCTTGCAGTCTGGAGAGGATGGAAATTTTAAAGCGACCACCCACAAACCGCACAAGATTGTACGTTTACCCACACACCAAATCGTCAGCCGACCCTTTGCAAAAGTCTATCAAATCGTGTACCAGACGCGAGTACGGCTTCCCAATCACTTCACTTTACCGTACGGACACGCTGGTATAAACAAATGGTTCCAAGACGAAAGTCACCAACAATAAGGATGACTTCGACACAGCAAGAATCGACTGAGAAACCCACAGAGAACCTCAGGTTCAAACCATACCATTTTCCTGTTTTCTTGCCTGACTATTGCAGTTGTGCCAGTCGATTGGAAACGTTTCAAAAATGGCCCGTGGATATGGAAGGATTACCTACTACGAATGTTTTAGTTAGAACAGGATTTGTCTACTTGGGACCTGAGACTGGATTGGGATACGAAGTACAGTGTTTCAGTTGTGGTCTGAAGTTACGTATGGATCGATGTATCTACAAAGATTCAGCTATTCTGGAACATACTCAATGGTCTCCGCATTGTCCTTATCTTTCTATGACCTTTCCAGCCATCACATTACGGTTCAGGTATGACGGTACCTTAGAGAAGGTAGTACAGATGTCCAAGAAGAAAAAAAGGAGGACTTCCAAAACTGGTCATAAAGAAGGAACGATGTACAAACTCGAGACTTCATTACGACTAGTATAAAAAGGGACAACGTCCAAGACCGATAGTTTATTGTCACTACAAACGCCAAGCGAAAAAGATGAATCCTTTCAAGCAGCAAGTATCAGGCAAGAGCAAACTCGAGTACGATGCTGTGCTTTGTGATGGCAGGGATGCCGTACGCTATGACCTCAGCGATTCAGTACCACATCATGGAAATTTTCCTATGACTGTACCTACCATGGAAAGTGATGCTGTGCGTGTCAAACCTGATGGATGCGAAAGCGATGCCACTCGTTATCGTACACCTTTTCACTTTACTGGTTTTCATGGTGGATGTCATCATTATGAAACCATGCGGCTACCACCCTACGGATGTCATGTAAAACTGAGAAAAATCCTGCATATTTCACCGTACCCTCATCGAAATTAACCTGTGAAAGACGAATATTCGTTCCCTGTGCGTTTGCCTGAATACTGCGACTACGAAAGTCGGATCCAAACCTTCCGAGGAAAATGGCCAAAATATCTGGGAGGACCTACCCCCGAAGAATTAGCTAGAGCTGGATTTATCTACTTGGGCGATGGGGATAAAGTCAAGTGCTTCAGTTGTGATGTGTCAGTTCACGAGTGGGAGAAAAAAGATTGCGCTTTCCTGGAACATGCTCGATGGTCTTCAGATTGTCACTACCTACCTTTTGTGGGACATCGTCATTGAAGTGGGCATACCGTGTCGTGTAAGAAACCAGCTACGTGGCTAGCAGTCAAACGTTGGACAACCCCTAGACAAGTATTTAAACCCCATGTAAAATATAATCTTCAAACATTACCAAACGAATTGCAAGAGAAGATCTACAAAGACATTTGGCAGGGACTTGCCAGAGACAAATCACAATTAGTGACTGTAGAACTTTTGTGTCGAGAAATTCACAAGAGGAAATTGACCAAAGTCAGCAAACAAGTCCGATTTCTCTGGATCAAGGGTGCGTTCGTTCTACTATTTTGCTTTAGACCATTTACATTTTAAGATTTTATTGACATTCTTGACCGTTTCCTGGAATGACAGTGGTCAGAAATTACTCACTACGTTCATTACTTTCGCTTTAGGAGAAGTGTTTGACTGACATGGTTATGGATACTTTACAAGAGAACATTCGTGGTTTGCCTGTGGAATAGAGAGAACTTATTTACCGCGAGTTCGTCAAAATACAAGTGAAACGCAAAGAACCATTGCATCCGTTACGTCACCGATGTTTGAACCACTGGTACTTAAATGCTATAAGAGGACATGATTCTGATGAAAGTGTTCCAGTGGTCAGACATTGATGAATCGCGTGAAATTCATAAATTTTTGGATGCCACTCGTTCAACTTACAGGGTGATTCTAATACACCGAATTCCAACGGACGAGTTAGAGGATTACAACAAATCTTTACAAAAACAATTCTTTCTAGTTCAAGAGGAAACTTCTGTGCGACGTGTGGTGTGTGAGATAGTGACTAAACTTTTTTGGTACGGTACTAAAATAAAATCGAGGCTGTTCAAAAAGTACGCTTATTACCTGACACCAAAGAGGGTATATAAACGGACTACCATGCCACGACCTTTATCATTCGTGATACAACAGATTCCGTGGAATGAAATCAATGACACTATTCAAACGGTAGAGGATTACGATCGTCTATTACGAGAACTGTGTCCATTGAATTGGGGTCGACGTGTAGTGTGTTACTTAGTGACTTGCTTTCTGGGATTTCGCTTACCAACCGATTCCTTGTGGACTCTTTACGAACACCCAAAACATGAAAGTGGCACCTTTAAATGTACACGAGAACTCATTCTGCTCAAAGCTTTGCGCTTTCATCTTGATACTTCTCAAACTCTACGGGAAAACAAGATTCGTCAACTTTTAGGCACTGAAGATGTATACGACGACGTGTGTGTAGCTTGTGACTTGCACCCTCACTGGAAAGATGTGCGTGACTGGAAAAGTTGGGGGTTTGAGGCATAGACAAAAGAAGTGGCACACTATGCAAAAGATTTGTAATCCGAAAAAATTACAACGTTCAGTGAAGAAAGTAACTTTTAAACCAGTGTTAGTGACAGTGCCAGAAGAAGTCGTGACCGAGGAAAACCACTCTCTTCAGGACAGAACCGTTATCAACATCTCCGAAAGGCCATTCCGGGAGGACTTTTCTGTGACTGTGCCGATGAGTGCAGTGACTCTAAGAACATTACACACTACCCCTACGATTTCATCTCTTGATCACCACAAATGTTGTACAGAGACTTGTTTATATTCCACTATGATCATTTTGATGTGTCTTTTATTCATGTACTTAACCATTTGGCTTTTATGTATTTTTGTCTTTCGTGTTGTTCACAATTAAAGATGACAATAAACGTGTCCT